>OAMR01000042.1:2505304-2522800 GCA_900205405.1 Echinochloa crus-galli
TGGATGACAACAACAAAGGGGGCGCGAGTTGCCATCGGCGGTGTCGTTGCCCCACTCGTCGTCGTCGATGGGCGAGTCGGGCTGCGCGGGGGGCTCGGGGGCCCCCGGCGGAGAGCGCTCGCCCCACTCGTCGGGGACGCTCCCGCGGCCGCGGCCGCGGCCGCGTCCGACGGCCCCCGGGGCGCCGCGGAGGCGGAGGCTCGAGCGTCGAGGTGCGCGCCTGAGGGTGCCGCGGACCAGGCGCGCGGTGGCGGGGTCGGGGAGAAGAGGGAGGGGAGGACGGAGGCGTGGGACGCGCCGGCGAGGAGGGGCGCCATTTCGCTTGGCCTGCCTGTGGATGACAACAACAAAGGGGGCGCGAGTTGCCATCGGCGGTGTCGTTGCCCCACTCGTCGTCGTCGATGGGCGAGTCGGGCTGCGCGGGGGGCTCGGGGGCCCCCGGCGGAGAGCGCTCGCCCCACTCGTCGGGGACGCTCCCGCGGCCGCGGCCGCGGCCGCGTCCGACGGCCCCCGGGGCGCCGCGGAGGCGGAGGCTCGAGCTCGAGGTGCGCGGCCTGAGGGTACCGCGGACCAGGCGCGCGGTGGCGGGGTCGGGGGAGAAGAGGGGGAGGGGGAGGACGGAGGCGTGGGACGCGCCGGCGAGGAGGGGCGCCATTTCGCTTGGCTGCTCTTCTCTTCTGGCTGTCGATTTCAGCGGCCGCTTGCTTCGTTTTGGTTTGGCTGGGCGTGGCAGGTCTCCGGCAAAGGCAGACGAGCCCGTCACGCAGCCGCAACAAGTGAAGAGACGGGAAGAAACGCGTAACCGGCGCCACGTGTTTGTTGGGATATTATTTGGGGTTTGGTTGGGCCAATAGGACAATGAAATTCCATGCCATTTTGGCCCAGGATGATGGAGTGTCCAATGGGCTTCGCCAAAGTGGCCGTGGCTGATAACGATAAGAAAAAGTCCATAATACCTCCCTCAACTATCTTGTTTGTCTGCTTTACCTCCCTCATTACCAAAACCAGACACGACACCTCCCTCGTCTCACAATTCCGGTCATTTTTCCTCCCTAAGCAATTCTATAGGTGGTTTTAAGAGTAACTAAAAATTCAAATATCTAACTTACTCTTAGAAAATCTATAGAAATTTATTTTAGCTCAAAAAATAAGAAATTAGTTTCAACTTCAACATTATGTTCTATCTTCTAGTGCCTAATTATCAGTTACGTAAATCTTTTATGATTAATATTTGATTTTTTTCAACTAAAATATGCTCATGTTATTATTTCAATTTTTTTTCAAAATTAAGTTATTCTTATTTATTGTGAAAGGGTCTCTACCTGGTTAGAGAACCTGAGTAGCACCCAGCAAACCCAAGATCGACTCCCTATGAGAGCGAATTAATTAGGTTTGGAATAAAAAAATATAAAAAGTAGGTAGGGGCTTCCGCTCCCAACTTCGGTCAAAGTTATTCTTATGTATTATGATCCCCTTTATTATTAATTTGAAACCCAACTTGAGACAAGCTAAACGAGCCAAGTCAAAATTTAATTTTATTAAAAATAGTCTAATTTTGTAATCATGCCCCCATTGTTGCCACACGCATGTCCACCTCTCATGTCATAGTCATTGCCTGCCCCTTACCACGCTCGCCACTAAGCATGCATGTCACTCCCAAAGATTTAACAAAAAAAGCATGAGCAACTTTTAGACAAAAAAAATCATATCATGATCATAAAAATTAACTAACTTACTATTAAGTACTAGAATATAGAGTATGAAATTACTATTAAGCTGACAAACACGATAGTTGAGGAAGGTAGCATGGACTTTTTCCATAACAATACTATTGTGCAGTTTGATGGGTGGCCCATTGCTGCTATTGCGGCCATTTGACACGAACACTTATAATCTATAATGTAGGTTGTTTGATTTTTTTGACTCTAAGTTTGACCGCTCGTCTTATTCAAAATTTTATATAAATTGTTATACTTTTTACGGCAGTTTATTTTATTAATAAAAAATCTTCAAAAATACCTTAAATTTGATATATTTCTACAATTTTTTGAATAAGACGAGCGGTAAAACTTGGGGTAAAAAAAAATCAAACGACCTACATTTTAGAACAGAGGTAGTACTATTAAAAAAATTGACATGAACGCTTTGCTCAAGGAAAAAGAAATGATTTTATTAGGGTTGTGGAACGGGTATTTACTCCTGCGGTCCTGGCTCGTCATTATCCTCAATGCTAGGTTGTCTATATACTCACTTAATCATTGGCCTCTATAGACTACATAGGCTTCCTTCCCCTAGAGCCTTGGAGTGTCGTTCCCTTATTGGACTTAGATCAATCTCAGTGTACAGTTTCGTTATATGGTTACGTAGACAAGAAACTAGCTAACTAAATCAAAGGACTTTCTATGATGATAAAACTCATCTCACATAGAATGAAATTTTTCCTTCTCTCTCATATGCTAATTAGCACATTTAATACCATAAAACTCTTTATGAAACCCCTACTGAGACTGGCCTTAGTGGCAACTTGTGAAGCCAGATCTTGACGGTTGATGCGATTGATTGATGCCGAAATCCTTATCAGGCAACTAATCATGAACCTTGTGCTCGCCTTCGTGAACTAATTGTGTTTCAATGATTCAATTTTAGTGGGGATTAGTCCCCGTCACCAACCTTTATTGGTAACCTATTTTCTATGCGTGCTTATATTTGTTCAGTGTCGGTTTGCTTATAAGTGGGACCTACAGGGGGTGTTTGGATCCCTGTGACTAAAATTTAGTTTTATCACATCAAATGTAAAAATGTTAATTAGAAGCATTAAATTTATATTATTTAAAAAATATATTACATAAATGAGGGCTAATTTACGAGATGAATCAATTAAGTTTAATTAGTTCATGATTAGACAATGTAATGCTATATTAAATAAGTGATAATTACGTACTAATTATAAATTAGTTAGGCTTGTTAGGTTCGTCTCACGTAGTAGAGATTACTTATGTAATTAGTTTTACAATTAATTTATATTTAATATTTCTAATTATTATTTAGTAAAATGACTAAATTTTAGTCCCACGGATCAAACCCTCCATAGTCGTTTGTTCTCCATTCCGTGTGCTTGTACCTTAATTGCTGTATTGGTTCTATACTCCTATGTTGTATGGTATCTGTAATCTTTCTCAAGCGACGAGCAAGTGTGCTGCGATTGCAATCCGTACGGCTCCCTCTCTCCTACAGCATCGTGATCACCAAGTCTCAGCAATGGATTGGTGTCTTGGTCTTGTAATAATCTCTCCTTCAAGAAATGGAAATGTTCAGATCGGTTTCGTTAGCTCCCCTGCCGTCTCTTCAAAAAAATGACATGAGCGAAATTCTACCGGAATCATATTTACGAATCGCACACTAAGGCCAGTCTCAGTGCAGGATTTCATCACACGGTTACCAAGACCAGAATCTATGAAACCGTGCCGGATGAGTTTCATGGTGATGAAACTCCTCTCACATCCCATGAAACTCTTCACTCTCTCCTCTACCACATCAGCACATTTAATGCCATGAAACTCCCATAAAACCTCTCACTGAGACTTGCCTAAACAAACAGTCCCGAAACGGGGCGCCCGAAGAAGGTAGGGAGCTGGCTGGAGCGGACCACATATAATGCGTCCGTACGGGCCGGCAGTCCATGACCAAAAATCACATGCCTTTAGTAAATGTGTTTTGCAGTTTGAGTTAAAGAAAGGCGTCGTCGTCGCTCGCTCGCCCGTACTACCAGGCCTCTGCCTCTCGCACTAGCACTACGCAGCTAGCCTCACTGTGCGTCAACATGGCGGTCAACATGGCGGCCATTCAGGCCTTGTTTAGATCCAGAATTTCTACTCCCAAATTTACTATGTAAAAAGAAGATTTCCATCACATCAAAATGTCATAATATGCATGGAGTACTAAATGTAGATAAAGTCAAAAACCAATTACATAGTTTTGTTGTATTCTGCGAGACGAACATTTTGAGCCTAATTAATAAAGTTTTGGACAATTTTTCACACATACAAACGAAATGCTACAGTGGCGCAATGATTACGATGTGACACCATACTCCCAAATTCACCCACCTAAAACCAACATCTAAACACGGCCTCAGTACTCGAGATCGATCAGCACCAGCAGCGTGCATGTCCGTCCTGCTAGCTCCTACGTGACACGATCTCCGGCATTCAATTCAATCCCAGCCTAATTAGGAGACACGGTAGAGCTTGCTCGATCATATTATATGGTATATATCGTTTTTAGTATGCCGCTGAAAACATTAGAAATCTCGAGATTAAAATATATGTGGAAACAACGATATTAATTAGTTAAGTGTAGTTTTCTTAATTTTATCCGTGTCATTGAGACTATTATTGATTAATTTGTCAAGTCAAGATGGACGTGCGAAGGTAGAGATTTTTGTCCATAAACCTTTTTATTTGAAAGTGAAATTTTTGTCAATAAACCCACACCAGTTCTTTCTACCCTATCCTCTCTTTCTCCTCCGGTCTCCGTTATTGTAGTTGCTTAATATGTCACTGGCCGAAGGATTCGAGGATTCGAGGTTCTATTACATTTGTTGCATTGCCATGGCCTCCACCACCACCTTTAATTTGTTGCTTCTCCCTTCACCACCGCTCCCTCTATATAACACTTCTTCTTGCAACACTCCCAACCTTGAATAGACGGAGAAGAACAGGCCGGGGCATATATATGTGCCAATGTACACTAGCTTCAAGACAATATATATCAACTTCTCCACTGGTCGAAGGAAAGGAAAACATAATATCAAATTCGTTGTGCCCGCGCAAAAGGCTTACAAATTAAATTGCTTCAACAATCCATACTAATCTCATTTCTTTAAACACCACTGCAACGAAAGAGGTAGAATTAACTCGTGGCTCTGGCTCGGCAACAATGCCTGTACGTAAAGAGGACAGCAACATTAGCCATGACATATTGTCTAATCTAGAAGAAACCAGTTCAGTTGTCACACTAGTACTCTTTAAGAATTTGGGCGGAGTATGATGCCAGAAGACCATGCCTCTAAGGACCGGAATGGATCCTATAACACGATAACGTTGTCTGATCCCGTAGGAAGCGAAGAAACGGGGGGAGTGAAGCTGGGTCTAGATGTTTGTGGAGAAGATGATGGTACATGTTCTTCTAGCGATCTTAATTTTGCGGGTGTCTGAATGAATTGGTTAGCCATGCAGTTAAGCCCATATATGTCTTACAACAATCCAATGTTTAGTTTACGTTGCTAGCTGGAGTATACAATCCAATATTTATTTCTCCTTCATAATGTGGACGCTTATAGACATATGGCTGTGTTTAGTTCTCGTGAAAAATGTGATCAAAAAGTCACATCGGGTCAAATCGGGCACTGTACACTTTTCGTTTGTTTGTAGTAATTGTTGTCCTACCATGACCTAACTAGGCTTAAAAGATTCGTCTCGTCGTGTACATCAAAACTATGTAATTATTTTTTATTTACTTATTTAATGCTCCATATATGAGGAGAGAGATTTGATGTGATGTGATGAGACTTTTTGAATAGTAAAATTTTGAGTGGGATTTTCGGAACTAAACATAGCCAGTATACATAAAGAGAAAGCGGATGTCTTGACCTATGATAGAATCGTGACCCATATGCTGCAATGGATAAGCTTTTCACACTGATGAATCCCGCTCCAAGCGTGGGCCAAGCTGTTTCGTGAAGCAAACGTAGAGTACCACTTCTCTTTTCTTTTTTGCGTGCATATATGGAACGTGTACTCACTCTTCCGAGCTAACTGCAGGCCGCTGGCCCACTGCTACACCTATTTTTCCTTCAAAGCGAAAAAAAATTAATAAAAAGAATAAAGAGACAATGCTAGCTGATGAATGAATATGATATCATCCCCGCTGATCTCGGGCGCTGCCTACCGGCGACGAAGGGAATAGAAGAGGAGATTTGGTGTGATCCGGGCGCATTGGTTGCTTATTAGGGCAGCAGCAGGCTCTCGCTCGGTACGGGCTTGATCCTCCCCTGCCGCCATTACTGTGCCAAATCTGCGTGGCACACGTACGCATGCATGCGGCATGCCTTTCCTGTTCTGTTCCTGCGATGGATGGCGCGCGACCGCGACACACATGCGTGGATGCCTGCTCGTACATACACCACGCAGCGGCCGCCACTGTCCACGGCCTAGCCCAGCACAGCAGGCGCAGACCACGCACATGCGGGCGCCCGCCGTAACGCGGTTTCGCCACGAGAACGGGCCCGATCACGCGCCGGCCCAGATCGGACGGACAGCGACGCGCGGAAGGGGCCCGTCCCGTCCTACGAGGCCGCCGGCTGGCCAGCCAGGTGGGCAGCGGGCAGGGCAGAGGTGTGTTGACTTTTGTTGACGCATGCTGCTGCCTGTGCGGCGGGCGCTTCTGGCTGCTGGCTTGGTTAGTCAAGCACGCAACGCAAGGCGACGGCGACTCGGCACGGCACCCCCGGCCGGGAGACTGGGAGAGCCGGTCGCCTCGCCTCGCCGGCGACGGGCACCCGGCGGTGGCGGGTTTTCACTGCCACCGGGCCCTGTTACCGTGGCGCGCGCGCGGCAGTTATGGCGCGGCAACGCATGCATTTATTACCGCCTGTCGTTCACCTTCACCCCTAGCACGCCCTACCCTCCGGCGCGCGCTGTAATCCGGCCCCTAATTACCCGCATTTATTTGTACCACCCGCCCACGATACGCTCTCCCCCCCTCTCTCTCTGGCGGGCCTCTGCCCCTGCACCTGCGCCCTCCTCTCTCTCCGCCTACGGGTGTGTGAGTGACACGCGGGGCCCGCGCGCGAGTCGCTGCGTCCACGCGGTGGAGCCCGGGGCAGCGTCGCCGCCACGTGGGGCTCCGCGGCGGGTGGGGTCGCGAGGTCAGCGAGGCGCGTGCGCGGTCGTCGTCACGCGGAGCGGAAGGAAAGGAGGTCAAAGCCGGGAGGGGGGAGTCGCGTCGCGTCACACAACAGTGCACAGCAACAAGTAACCGGCGGCGGTCTCCTTCGCCTCAGCCCTCGCTCGCTTTCTTTCCCTGTCGTCGTCCGTCTTCCTCCTCGCTGCGCCTGCTCGACTCGACGAGAGCACAGCGGCAGGCAGGGGGGAAGGAGAAGGCGCTTGGTCTCGACTCGCCTGCAGCCTTCGTCTTCAACCTCGCGCGCGTACGTCGTCGTGTTCAGTGCTAGGTGAGCAGCCGAGCTAAACAAGAGGGGAGGAAGAGGAGGCAGGGGGTACGCCGAGGCACAGAACAACCGACAAGGTATTTACTGCCGCCATTTACTCCGCCCGCCCTTGTCTCGCGCACCCCATCCATCCCCCTCGCCCCTTTCACTTCCTCCATCGTCTCGTCTCGTCTCGTCCCCCCTCATTTCTCTCCCTTCCCCCGGAAGGTTTCTTTCCCTTTCCTGCATCCCGCGCTAAATCCTCCCCCTCTCCCCCTGTCCTCGCCCAGCCATGCCTCGCCTCGGATTTTATTAATTGCTTTGCTTCATTTCTGTTTGGGATCGACGCGAAATCGCCAGCAGGACGCGCGCACGACGGGATTCTTCATTTCCTCCTGCATCGATCGGTGAAGAAGGAAGGAAGGATGTTTGGGGACTGCCAGGTGCTGTCCTCGATGGCGGCCATGGCCGGGGCATCCTCCTCGGCGGACGCGCTCTTCATCCCCAACCCCGGCGCGCTCGCCGGCTTCATGTCCTCCTCCGCCGCCATGCCGTCGTTCCACCACTTCGCCACCACCACACCCTCCCTAGTACCTGTAAGTCCCCTTGCTAGCTTGCTGCTCTCTGGTTGGTGCTCTGATGAGTGAAGAAATAATGCTAGCTGCGCGCGCTGCAGAAGGAGGAGGGCGCCGCTGGCGGCATCAACATGATGGGCGCGCTCCACCATGTGGCCAAGGACGAGGAGATGGACATGGAGCTCAGCAGCGGCTCCGGCAGCGGCCACCTCGACGGCCTCCTCAGCTTCGCCGACGTCGACGACGACCGGCCCGAGCAGAAGCCGCAGCACGGCGGCCTCGATCTCCAGACCGTCGACGCCGCGCACCAGCAGCAGCAGCAGCTCGCCACCACCACTAACAACGGCAAGAAGAAGCGCTACCACCGCCACACCGCGCACCAGATCCAGCAGATGGAGGCGTAAGACGATGCTGCCTCTTCACCGCCATGATATGCATCTTCATTCTTCCCTGATCGACACCGAACGCATCAATAATAATCTCTCTAATATGATTATATTTGCAGGCTGTTCAAGGAGTGCCCCCACCCCGACGACAAGCAGCGGCTGAAGCTGAGCCAGGAGCTGGGCCTCAAGCCCCGGCAGGTCAAGTTCTGGTTCCAGAACCGGCGCACCCAGATGAAGGCGCAGCAGGACCGCGCCGACAACGTGCTCCTCCGCGCCGAGAACGAGAGCCTCAAGAGCGACAACTACCGCCTCCAGGCCGCCATCCGCAACGTCGTCTGCCCCAACTGCGGCCACGCCGCCGTCCTCGGCGACATGTCCTACGAGGAGCAGCAGCTGCGCATCGAGAACGCCAGGCTCAAGGACGAGGTCGGTTGGTTCGGTGCTACCTCTTCTGCCCCCGCGCTTAAACCCTAATCCCTAAGAAGACGGGCAAATTAAGTGTACTTTATTTTTTTGTGTGTTTATTAGTATTATTATTGTTTTCGATTCGGTTCGGTTCGGACCAACTGCTAGCTACCACTGTTCGTTCACCCCCTTGATTGCGCGCGCGTGCAGCTCGACCGCCTGGCGTGCATCGCCGCCCGGTACGGCGGCGGCCGCCAGCCGAGCATGTCGTCGGCGCTGGGCTGCCTGTCGGCGCCGCCGCCGGTGCTCATGCCGCCGCCGCTCGACCTCGACATGGCCGTCTACTCCCGCCATTTCGCCGACCAGGCCTCCGTCATGGGCTGCGGCGACCTCATCCAGTCCGTCCTCGCGCCGCCGCAGCAGATCGCCGGCGCCGGCGCCGACCACCACGCCGCGCAGTCGTCGTACATGGGCGCCATAGCGCCCGTCCAGGAGCAGGAGAGGCAGCTGGTCCTCGACCTGGCCGCCACGGCGGCGGACACCCTCGCCAAGATGTGCCGCGCCGGCGAGCCACTCTGGGTGCGCTGCCGCGGCGCGAGCTCCGAGGCCATGGTGGCCGATGAGCACGCGCGGATGTTCAGCTGGCCGGTCGACGGAGGGAAGCAGGGCGGCTCCGCGGCTGCCGCAGCCAGGACTGAGGGTTCAAGGGACAGCGCCGTGGTCATCATGAACAGCATCACGCTGGTGGATGCCTTCTTGGATGCGGTGAGTTTCGAATCCATTTAATCCCCAATCAACTGATTTTATGGAAAAATAATCATTATTGGCATCCTATACAGTATCTTTTTTTGTTCTGTCAAATTCATGAAACAATTTTAATGCATTTATAAACTTTTGTAATTACCAAAAATTCTGTTTGGCAGAACAAGTGGATGGAGCTGTTCCCTTCGATCGTGTCCAAGGCAAGAACCATTCAGGTCATAAACCATGGAGCTGCTTCTGGCCATTTGGGCAGTGGATCTCTCCTCTTGGTAACTACCTCGATCTCACGTTTACCTGATGATCTCTTTATACCCGTTAATGTAAAATGTTATGGCTCCAATTGGGATTGAATGGAATGGATGAGCAGATGCAGGCGGAGGTGCAGTTCCCTTCTCCTCTCGTGCCGGCACGGGAGGTCGTGTTCTTCCGCTACTGTGTGCATAACAGCGATGAGGGAACCTGGTCTGTTGTCGACTTTCCTGCAGAGGGCTTCCAGCTGGAGGCGCTGCAGACCTCATCAGTGGTCAAGTGCAGGAGGCGCCCCTCTGGCTGCATCATCCAGGACATGCCCAATGGCTACTCAAGGGTAAGCATGGCACTTGTACATGGACAAATGGTATGCGTGGTTATGCGTTTAGTCAGCACTGGGAATTGACGCTACTCTGCATGCAGGTGGTTTGGGTGGAGCACACCGAGATGGTTGGGGAAGAGAAGCCGTTGCACCAGGTGTTCAAGGACTACGTTGCCAATGGTACTGCCTTTGGTGCCACACGTTGGGTCTCCCTGCTCCAGCGCCAGTGTGAGCGCCTTGCCAGTGAGCTCGCCCGCAACATTGCTGACCTCGGAGGTATACTTAATCACTGTCTCTTACTACAAGCATACTACTAGATCACTGGTTCTAAATTGCACATCGTTCCACACTTCCACATGATTTGCTCATACTGCTTGTTTGCTGCATATGGGACCTGTAAGCTCCAATCTTTAGTTTGCCAAAACCATATATTATGCCATCTGTTTGTAGTATTCTGATCTTGTAGTTGCTGTCTCCACCACGTTGCCTACCTTTTGCCTTCACTTACTCATTTCAACAAAACGTCGGTTTTCTGTCATCATCATCATCATCTGTTTGGAGAAAATGTGTGCCATTTAAAACATTTATCTGCTATGTTAACTGCGGATATTTCATGTTGTTTCTGATCAACAGCATTCGTCCAACCTGACAAAGTCTAACGATCATGTTCTTTTCATTTTCTCTTACCTTTTGATTCCCAGTGATCCGCACCCCAGAGGCAAGAACAAATATGATGAAGCTGTCGCAACGGATGATCACCACTTTCTGTGCCAACATCAGTGCTTCTGGGAGTCAATCTTGGACAGCACTCTCGGAGTCTACAGAGGACACGATCAGGGTCACTACTCGGAAGAACACTGATCCAGGGCAGCCCAGCGGTGTCATCCTGACTGCTGTCTCCACAAGTTGGCTTCCATTCAGCCATCAGCAGGTCTTTGAGCTTCTGGCTGACGAACAACAACGCTGTCAGGTAGTGTCTGTATTTAGGATCTTAATCATGCAAGGTTATTGTTTGCATTCATGGTTTTAGTTGCATCTGATTGTTATTTAACTTTTTTTAGTAGCGTGTTGATGACAACTTACTTTTGCAGCTTGAGATTTTGTCAAATGGAGGCTCACTTCATGAAGTGGCACACATTGCAAATGGATCACACCCAAGAAATTGCATTTCTCTTCTTCGAATTAATGTGAGTATCTCATTTCTGCCCCTGTTTGGTTGGAGTTGTTACTTCTTACTCATAATCCTCACATCTGAACAATATAGAATTCTGTGAATTTAGATGTTATGTAGCTAATATTTCCCGCTTCAAGAGCATAATTACATTAGTTCTCATTACTAGTACTTAATATTGGAAGAACATTGTAGCAATGAAGTAGCTATTATTTTGGATTAGTAATTTAGGCCTATCTCTAAAGGATGAGAATTATACATCCTTAACTTCTAGGATATAAACATATAATATTGCCCTTGGAAGAATTGGACGATTATACAAGTGTGCCTTTTTTTGTGGCTAAAACAGAAAGAGTTAATAATGTAAAATTTTGCAATTGCTCACTGGTACTGACTTACTGCAGTAACTGTACTCTGGTGTAGAACTGTTGATCATTTTAATAGTTCTACAAGCACTTTACTATTTGCTACCAATGCCAAGGACAAGAAATTAACGGCAGCTACTTGAGCTGTACAGTACTCACAATGGCACAATAAATGAGATTTGATCTATCTACTCTGGGTCTTAGCACATGGATCACGGGCAATTTTGAAACCATTTAGTTCCGTTGTCTGTTAAAACTTAAAATTTCACCTGAAAAGAAATGGAAATATTGCGTCTCGTATTGTTGCATGAAGCAAATGAAGCAAATCTTATAAGTCTAGAGGTCCTCTCTTTATGGTACAGCCCATGCAAAATCGGCCATATGTTGATTTGAGGCATTTATGATCTCTACCATCTTGACATTTCATTTGACAGTTAGTCCATACTGATAGCCATATACAACATAGAATGTTTGTTGATGATGGTTTCCGTTCATCTTTCTTGTGTTCGTGTTTATTTGTTTATATATAATCCCTGAAATACCTTTTATTTTTGCATTTGAGTAGGTATTGCCATGAGTTTTAGAGAACTGACAATTTTGCAACTGATGAAAATCACAGGCTGCAAGCAACTCATCACAGAATGTGGAGCTCCTGCTGCAGGAGAGCAGCACCCACCCTGATGGAGGGAGTCTTGTGGTGTTTGCAACTGTGGATGTCGACGCCATCCAAGTGACGATGAGCGGCGAGGACCCTTCCTACATCCCTCTCCTCCCCCTGGGCTTTGCCATCTTCCCAGCAATGAATCCTTCTCCTGCAGCAACCAGCACAAGCTCTGGCAATGGTGAAAGCAGCCCAGGTAACCCAGATGAGCCTGTCAGTGGCTGCCTCCTCACCGTCGGCATGCAGGTGCTAGCCAGCGCAGTGCCCTCAGCCAAGCTGAACCTCTCAAGTGTCACCGCAATCAACAGCCATGTCTGCAATGCCATCCAGCAGATTACAACAGCGCTGAAGGGTGGTGGAGCGAGCCGGGCTGAGCCGGCAGCTGTGGGGGGCTCCGACTAGTTGCAAGGTGACGGGGAACGGAGGAGCGCAGATGGACGCAGACCAAAATGCCTTCCAAGAATACATCAGGTTTTTTCTTATTGTGCAGGTGCAAGGGAGGATTTGACAAGAGCCCAAAACTAACACATGAAAATTCAAAACTTCTCTCTTTCCCGTCATGTGCCTCTCAAAATGACAAAAATACCCCCGACCAAACAAACAGTGTGGGGGCATTTTGATCATTTTGGGAAGCTAGTGCTATCTACAACTACTAGAAAGGGTCTTGTCAAGCTCTCACTTGCGCCGGCTGAACCAATCACACACAGCAATCCGGGCATTTTGGTCATGCTGTTATTTCTGCTCTCGGTCTGTTCCCAGAAACCAGAACTGTGGAGGTTAGCTTCAATCGGTATGCTTCTTATTTTTGTAATAATAAGATGGAGGATTTACCTAAATAGTTTGTTCGGAATGGTTGTCGTCGGTCGTAGAGCTGTATAACTCTGTTAGAGATTCAAGACTATTGTGTAGGAGAGGAGCTAGAAAAAGTGTGAGAGGAGGAGTCAAGAGCGAACCAAACCAGTTGTGACCCTTGGATTGGATCCCAGGCCATCAGGGAAGAAGGGTCTTGGTTCGGGAATTGACTTGTTCCCTCTCTGCACTGCCCTTTGTCGATCTGTAACCTGCTTGCTTGTGTTACTCGGGTCGTTTGATTACATTGCTCGATTATCATGCATGTTTGCAGCTCTTTCTCTTGCTCTGATTGTATTGGTGGTTGTTGAATGGGAGTGAATGCGTGTGGTGCCCTTTTGTTTCTTGCGTCGACCTAATCTGTGGAAGGCAGTGCAGGGACTTGAATGCCCTGCCTTTCTGCTGCACACCACTGCCCCTGCATTGCATTGGCTGTGTGGCTTTGCTCGAGATAGGCTGTGTTTAGTTCCCCGTCTCATCACCAAAATTCCCAAAATTCTCTCTCCAAATATCACTATCCACCTATCACATCGAATCTCTCTCCTCATGCATGGAATCATGCATGGAACACTAAACGTGGGGAAATAAAAAAACTAATTGCATGGTTTTGATGTACACGACGAGACGAATCTTTTGAACCTAGTTAGGTCATGATAGGACAATGTTTACCACAAACAAACTATCGATGTGACATTTTTTTCCAAATTTTCTCCTACACTTTTTGGAAGTGAAGAGATGTCCTGGCGCTCTGCCACTGTAGAGTGTAGAGGGCCAGGCCCAGGCCCAGGTCAGCCAGCCAATTTTTGAGCCGCACAAGGCAATGCAAGCATCAGCTGCTGCTGGTGGTTATTTATTCCTGTGTACTACTACTATGCATGAAGATGCTGTGTCTGACGATCAATCTGATGGGTGGTTGGGGAGATGCCCCCTCATAAATAACTTATACCAGGGTTGGGGGACCGGCCAGCTCCTCTTCGACTCTTCTCCCCAGTTCCATTGCATTTCTCTGTTTGATGCTTTCAGTTCTGCCATTTACGTGATGAAGTAGGAGCATGTTTTGTTTGAGCTGGATCAGGAATCCCGTCCCTTTCTGTTTAGCTGGAGAGGCCTCATGGAGCTCTGACAGTGACTGGAGGTAAGGGAGCAAGCTACATTTGCTACCTGCTGTTAACTGTTGAGGCAGAAAGCCATGCTTTGCTTTGGACATTAGTTCCAAGTGTTATATTGGCTGTGTTTAGTTCCCCGTCCTATCGCCAAACTTCCTAAAATTCTCTTTCCAAACTTCACTATTCACCTATCACATCGAATCTCTCTCCTCATGCATGAAACACTAAACGTGGGTAAATAAAAAACTAATTACTCCCTCCATACCCATAAATCAAGTCGTTTAGGACAGCGACACAGTCTCCAAAGTACAATTTTGACTTCATATTTTTATAAAAATATTTGTTAAAAATTGACATGTGTATACTTGTATGAAAGTATTGTGCAAGATAAATCTATTCATGTATTTTTTTCATATTTTCAAACTCAACAATTTAAAAGTTATTCATGATTTATTTTTCCAATGTTTGACTGAAATCTTGTCCAAAATGACTTGATTTATGGGTATGGAGGGAGTACATGGTTAACTAATTACATGGTTTTGATGTACACGACGAGACGAATCTTTTGAGCCTACTTAGGTCATGATAGGACAATGTTTACCACAAACAAACGAAAAGTGCTACAGCGCGCTATAGTGTCGGATGTAACATTTTTACCAAACTCTTCCATTCATTTTTTGGAACTAAACACAGCCATTGATATGCCTTCAACGCATGATATACAAGAATGATGTACAATGTGCGACAAAAGCCGTCCCTAAACAAGTGGGTAAATACATAGCACAATCCACAATCTATTACACATTTACACATCTAACGTCAACCCATACCCGTTCCCCTAAAAAATTATGGTTTGATCACAACACTAGGTTTGGAGAGGAAAAGTCATGTTTCGTCCATGTTTGTACTTTCATGAAGAAGTCGGTTCATAGAAGCTCTAAAGATACACAATGAAGATTGAGATCATATTCATGCACTGCACCTGCGGTGTCTTGTAGAAAGTACCAACACTTAAGGTCCGCATCCGCATCACACTGACGCTTTTATATTAGAGGACCAATAACAACCATCGCACTGAAATCGTCTAGCAGTAGCCATTGATGCCGTGTTGCTTTGGAGTTCCTTTGATCAGACATCCACTACATAGACAAAATCTGTTCGTGTGAGGGTTGACGAGCAATAACATCCGTTTCTAAAGAGACAAGAGATGTGATTGATGTATAAATATATTACAAGATTGAAGCCAAGGCAAGAAAAAGATTGAAGCTTAGTCTTTTAGTTTTTCTTTTTCTTGTCTTAGAAGCTTTTTCTTGTGATTTTGAATCCCTCTTTAGAGGATTAGAGTTTAAGAACTCTTGTAAGTTGTAACTTTTGGTCTTAAATATCCACTACGTGGATATAGTAGGCCGTTTCTTTTTTTGTTCGTGGATATAGAGACCGGATTCTATCCATTATCTAAAAAGTAGCCATTGACGCCTGGTTTGCGCAACTGTCAACGTTGTCATAGCTCACAAGTCAGCCTCAACAGTCCAAGGCGACATTGTTGTTGCATCATCTTGGTCTTTCAGCTAGGCAATTAAAGATGACCCAAGCAAGGCAGGTAGAAAGGGAGCGATGATCAAACTTCAATGCGCTAGGTCGCATCAGACTGCGCCTAGAAGCTGGAGTGAAGGAAGAAAAGATGGCGAGAAACGGTACTAACTGATGGTGGAACAGTTGCCCTGTTCGTTTGGCGGGTGGCTGGTGGCTGGCGCTGGTTTTTACTGAGAGAAAAACACTGCTTGCTGGTTGGTGGCTGGCGCTGGTTTTCGCTGAGAGAAAAACACTGTTTGCTCGCTGAAAACAATCCAAACGAACAGGGCCACGTAGGGCAGAGAAGACAGGTGTAATAATAGTGTAGCTAAATAGGAGCAGAAACAAACTTAAATAACTGAAGTGTATGCGAGTGAGAATGCCATGGTGAGTGTTCCTATTAGCAACAGTGGGAGATAGACGAGGCTCCCAACAAAGTGGTGATAGCGAGTGGGATCCTCACAGGAGGCCACCATCAGTGGGCTACAGATGAACTCCAAGCTCAATAGGCCCATGCATCATCCATGTGGTGATTGATGAGAGCAACACGAGCAAGTAGATCCGAAATGTACTTCTCTTAGGATAGGTGGATGTCATCATGAGTGCAGAAACCTCGATTCGAAGGAATTAGTGAAGACGATCCAAGTTAAACAATCAAGAACTAGACGGTTTTCCATAATAAAGTAAATAAAATTGAGTCTTCACCTGTGATCATCATGCGTCGACATAGAGAATAAGCATCTGACCGTGAGGAGAAATGTGAAAATATTGGGCAGATTCATTTTGGCGGCGCTTACAACAAGCATTAGTGACAAACCATGCCATCAGCGATGGATTTATACAGCTTTTTTTAAGATAATGGATAATATATTACCAGGCCTTGACCAGAACGGCTACGGCCAAACAGAAATAAAAAAAATTACATCTCATCATGGGGTCAAGTAGTCCTACACGACCATCAAGATCGCTATAACACGTTTATCAGACCTTAAAGGAACTGAAAACGCTGGACACCGACCACCATTGATGCTTCTTCGAAAGCAACAGCACGAAGACTTGGTGCAGATACTGCAAACCAACCTCCAAACTGTTACGCCATCCAATGCCTCCTTCGCCCTGCGCTGAATACCGAACATAGTGTCCACACGGCTTTGGCAACCAAGAACTTCGACGACGCGCCTGCACTGCCGCCGCCGGCCTGAAGAAACCAGGCTAGGTTTTCACCCAGTTATTGATCAACCACGGGCGCAACAGGGGACGGTCTGACCAACGACTTCAGCAGCGCCTTCAACAAGGTGTGTGTCACAGACACATCGCAGCCACCGGTCCGGCACAAATGCTAGACAAGGATTTCCCACAGATCGCCGCCACTACCGTCACCACAGCCGCCCTCACCTGAAGGACACCAGCATCGTCGCACAACCACAGGACGCCGCCATCGCAAGAAAAGACGCACTCCGGCCACCGTCGACGAACACCGCCACCCGGAGCAAGGTTCCGCCGGCAAAGGAACGGCACCAACCCGTGGGGAAGACGGTTGCACGACAGCTAGCGAAATCCACCCAGATTGCCCCGTGAGGGCGAGCGGAGCAATTAAGGCGTTGGATCTATCTCTTCGTAACCTCCGTGGAACGCGCCGGATCTGGCACGAGGCTGCCGCCAGATCCACCGCCGACGCCATGGCGCCACAGCCGAGCCGCGAGCGCACACGCGCCCAAGCCCGCGCCTGCCCAGGCCCGCCGCGCCGCTCAGCCCGGCGGAGCCGCCTCCGCCGCCGCCTGGCCAGCCCGGCCTCTGGCGAGCAGAGGCCGCCAGCCCACGCGCCGCGCAAGGCCGAGCCCCGGGCACTGCCCGAGCCGGCCC
>OAMR01000042.1:2524972-2577918 GCA_900205405.1 Echinochloa crus-galli
TTAAAAAAAATCTCTTATACACATCTAGATGTGTATAAGAGACAGCCCCAAGCCCAGGCCGCGGTCGCGCTGCAGGCTCCATCGAGTGGTCGGCGTCGCCCTCGCGCGTCCGCCACCGCCTGGGGCCGCCGCCCGCGCCTGAGGCCAGATCCGCGCGCGCGGCCACCACATCCACCAGTCCGCAGTCTCCTCGTCCGGCCCAGCGTCGCCGGCCTGCCGCAGTACGCCATGGTCGCCTCCATCTTCCGGCCGCCGCCCCGCCCAGATCCACGCGAGGCTGCCGCGGCAGCCGGCAAAGCTCCTCGCCGCCACCATCCTAGGTCTCCACCGGGCTTCCGACGACCCCCTCAGGCGGCGGCGAGGTATGGGGTGGAGGGGAGGGAGGGGCGGCAGCTGCTGGGGTTCGCCGCCCGTGTCGCCCAAGACGGGGCGACGCGGGGGCCCGACACTAAAACCTCAGGGCAATTAAAATGCTACGATACAGCTACGGCTACAAAAGCATTGAGAAGCACTCGTACTAGGCATGTCAATGGAAACCTGCTTCTACTTCAATTGAGATTCTCTCATTTTATATTGCTTTAGAGCTTGTTGGTTGAAAATAAACTTTTGTGATAATTGAAGATTGAAATATAAACTTCAGATTTCAAAGAATGTTGTTTGCATCAGGAAAAAATCAAATATAAAACAATATTTTTTGTTACTATTTTTAAGGTACCATTTACTTACATGGTTAGGAAATTACAAGTCATATTTATTTTGTTAGGATAAGATCTCGACTAGTAATTACTCTATTAATAGGTATTTATGTGATACAAAATCATAATAATAAGTATTTCAGTATGAATGTGATAAAGAAATTATTGATCATATTTGCATTACAAAAATTATCTGTTACTAAAGAAATTATTGTTGGTCATAGGCTTGTCCTCACAAAACGAATTACACTTTGTAATTTAAAGAGGATATAATACTTCCTACAATTCGAAATATATAAGTCCACTAGGACACCACACACAATCTAAGGTGACATTTGACTAACATTATTATTTGTAAGTTTTCATAATGAATCTAGTAATGCCAATTTTAAGTTGTCAATCTCTGTAAACTTTGAGGTATTCATAGTCAAAGGTAAAAAGGTTTGACTTATTAGGACAAAACCTAGATGTGAACTTCAAAGAATTGTTTTACATAAGAAAAAGATTTCAGATATAACACAAATTCCAACCTCCAATTATTACAATACTATTTTCGTCCTTCATCTTCAAAAACCAGCAGCAAACACCATGTCGGATGAAAACCATGGCGGAATTGTTGTGTTTTTTTGTTCAAATTAAGTAGTTGGAGGTTGTGTAATGTCTAATTTTGTGGTTGAAGGTTGAAAATCGAACTTTGTGATAGTTTAGACGTAGGAAAACAGATTTTTATCCCTGTGCTTTTGAAAGGTATAAATAAGTAGTCAGGTCAGATCTTTTTTTTACAATTCCTACATATATTTCTCAACCTTTATGCATTCAAGGGTTTGTATTTTGTGTACTAAGTGACTTAGGCCTGATTGGTTTCTCCCGATTTTTTTAGTGACTTCTAGGGACTAAACTTAAGCCAATTGTCCTGTTTGGCTGTAGGGACTTAAAGTGACAAGTGTAACTAGTTAGCCTGAATAAAGACCATACTACCCTTCAACCCTTGCCCCTCCCTCTCTCCCACGCCGCGCCGTCCCTCTCCTCCCCTCCCCCGCCTTCCACCGTCGCCGCCCCACGCCTGGTCTTTTCATCCGGCCTCGTCTCTTATACACATCTTTTAGATCTGAGGAGGCGCAACAGCCGGGGGAGCGAGCGTGCGGTGGCCAAGGCGGGCGGGCAGCGGCGGCGGCCAGGTCGAGCGGACGGCAGCGGCCGGGCAGTGGTCGGGCGACGGCGGGCAGCGGCGGCGGTGGCCGCGCGGTGGCCGAGCAGGGCCTCCGGCCGGGCGGGGGCTGCGGGAGGAGAGGATTGCCTAGGGGTGTGGGACGGGTGGGGCCATTTAATGAGGGTAGTGGGGAAAAAGTCAGAAGTCCTAAGAAGTCACCAAAATGGAGCTTATGGACTTATGGGGTAGGGACTAGTTTAGTCCCTTTTAGTCACCCTGTTTGGCATTTTTGGTACTAAAAGAGACTAAAGTCTAGGTGACTAGAAAAAGTCAGGGTAACCAAACAGGGCCTTAGGTTTATTCAAACTCAGCTTACAAATAGTTTTTTAAGGTATGAGTAAAGTCCAACTAGACCTTTTTACTATGCAAAGTCTAAATTTCAACATTGAGTTACAGTGCCAGACATCGGACATAATTGAACTCTTGAAACCATTCACTTTTCCTTCGTGATTTTGCTTACGTGTAATCCATGTCACTAAAGCAACTAACATATCACTGGGGGAATAACAACACTGTGATATCTAAGGAAAAACTTGTCCCGACTTTGGATCCCTCTACCTTTTTACGTTCAATATTAACTTGCTTCACTTACGTTTTGTAATTTAATTTTCCAAGAATTTTTTAGAAAATGGATAAAACATCCGGCCTCAACATTCCTGAACTTCGATAAAACATCTAGAATTTAATCTGTGAGTGGTGTAAAAAGTACCACAAGAAAACATAGGCAACTATCCTAAGAAATGTCGCACGGCTTAAGCTCTGAGCTCTCCGGATTCCAGCCTGTCTATCTGGTTGTGTGCCCTACATGGTGGTCACCTTCTGGCTCTCGTGTGAATGGAGGTCATGCAGCGCCTGTCACTGGCTGAGAGCCTGAGGCGACGTGCGTGACCGTCCTGTGTCAGCTCAGGCCATCGCCTTGCCATTGCTCTGCTTCAGGCATTGGCTCTTCCGGTGTCTGTACGCCTGCAGGCTACCCAGCAAGCAGCCAAGCACGGGTCTTGCGCGATTTTGTTACTCCACTTCTGCTACCATTACCACCACACATTTAACCTTTTCTGACTATTTTAGGGATCTCATCAGAAGCCTTGTCACGGAATAGTAAAGATTTTCTCACATAATGACGCGCTAGTGAGTTTTAATTTCGGAGTGCTTAGGGCTTTCCACAGTTTCAACCACTAAACAAATGAATAAGACCAAAGCAGGGAGGACGACAACAATCATCCAACTAAGGCCTTGTTTAGATCTCAAATTCTACTCCTAAATTTACTATGCAAAAAGAAGATTCCCCATCATATCAAAATGTCATAACATGCATAGAGTACTAAATGTAGATAAAATTAAAAACTAATTACATAGTTTTGTTGTGCTCTGCGAGACGAACATTTTGAGCCTAATTAATCAATTTTTGGACAATTTTTCACAAATACAAACGAAATGCTACAGTGGTACAATGATTACGAAGTGACATCATACTCCCAAATTCACCCTCCCAATTCTAACATCTAAACAAGGCCTAAGAGTGGGTGCAGGATTACAGGCGAAGACAGTACCACAACACGAATGAGTAAATGGCAAATGACTGAAACTGAGCTTCACAAGACGTGAACATGTTCCTACTAGTCAACTGAAAACAGTCAAAATGATGTCACTTCGTAATCATTGCACAACTGTAGCATTTCGTTTGTATTTGTGAAAAATTATCTAAAAATTGATTAATTAGGCTCAAAATGTCCGTCTCGCAGAGCACAACAAAACTGTATAATTAGTTTTTGATTTCATCTACATTTAGTACTCCATACCTGTTATGATATTTTGATGTGATGGAGAATCTTCTTTTTACATAGTAAATTTGGGAGTGGAATTTGGGTAAACAGGGACCTGAATGCTTTTACCGTGTACTGTACTATATACAAACGCACAAACCTGCTCTCTCCTAGTACAGTACTGCATCTTCAGTACAGTACTGAACTCCATCCCACATCTCAGGCTACCTGTATCGTATCAGACTTGCAAGCAGCTCGAGCCATGGGATCCACCAGATGGGGTGTGTGCGTGTGACTAACAAGCCCAGGGAATCGGCCTTGCTCTCCCACCGTCCAGGGTCCGGTTAGCTTCTGCGAAAACACGGCGACGCCGTGCCGATCTGGGTCCTACGGCCTTCTTGTTCACAGGCGTGGGTGTCTGGAACAGCTCGGGTTGTTGGTTCTCCTTGTCCTTGCGCTGCTCGTGCGTGCGCCGATCCTTCTCAGAGCTCTTCAGCTGCCGCCTGCTTCGCTCCTTTGCCTTCCGATAAGTCTGAAGCTTCGCCTCTGCGTCAGTGTTCCTCATCTCAAGATTGACTGCATGAATAAAAAGTTCAGTTTATTGTCTGACAACAACCCGAAGCCTGCACATAACTACGGTAATGCTGTGTTGTTACAGCAACTATATTTTCAGTTTTTCGTCAGAAACCGTGTTTCCTGAGTTCAAAAAGTTCTACTCAAATTAAATTCTACTGATGAATCAATCAGATCCTAGTCTCTGGGCTAGCTTTCATGAAACTTTACCCCAATTATGCATCTTCCTTTTACTTATCACCATGTTGGTTTTGTGCAAAAACAAACAACTATGTTTCTTGTCACAAATGATGCCATCACAGCATGTTCTCATTCAAAGCCTAGGCAGAGGAACACAAGTTCAGAACAAAGGAGGCAATGACTTTTACACAGGTACAGAAAGCCAAGCAATCATGACATGAAAATAAATCGCAAAAAAAAAAGCTCAAGCCCACACATAACTACTGTAACTCTATGCACATTTTCAGTTTTTAGTCAGAAACTGCCAAATTTTGCCAGGAGCTGTTTCTTGACGAATCTGTCAGAAATTCTGTTTATCAATACTGAAATTAAGTACTGAATATGAATAGATGCCATCATGGTGTGGAAGGTAGAGGTATATGAACCGTAACCATGAAACCCCATAGAGATCAAAATTTATTGACATATGAACTAGGAGCTTGAGCATGCTTACCTTCGAGATGGTCGCGAGGCAAGGCTGCAGTGTGCTGCTCCTGCTTGTGTGGGTACATCTCATAGCTCTCCGGCTGCAGCATGCTCTGGTTCAGGAAGATCTCGCTTGCCTTCCGGTCTGCCTCAAGTGTTGCCTCCGGGTCACTGTCCCTCATCTCCAGATTGCCTGCACTCATTTGAGCAGAACTAAGCTTAGTGATACGGAAATTTCATTTCTACAAGGTTCCTTCGGAAACTAAAAGATAATACACAGCAAGAGTTTCTCATTCTAGAAACCAAGAAAAAAAAATGGAAGGTTCAGTTAACCTAGTCAACATTTCCATCCAGATTCCTCGACCTCCTGAAATCAGCACATTTTTTTTTCTGTTTTTAGGCAGACATTGTGTTTCTTGACAAATTTTATCAGAATGGTCTATTCAATTTATTTTTTGTTAGGACCTGTGTTCAGATGCAGTTAGGGAAATTAAGTACTCACAATGAATCAACCACATCATGATGTGGGATGCAGAAGTATATACACTCTAATATAAAACTTCATAGAGATCAAGACATATCATCAACGAGGAGCCTGAACATGCTTACTTTCTAGATGGTTGCAAGGCCAAGCTGCAGCGTGCTGCTGCTGCTGCGTGTGCTGGTACATCTCATAGATCTCCATCTGCAGCATGCTCTCACTCGCCTTCCTGTCTGCCTCAAGTGTCGCCTCCGGGTCACTGTCCCTCATATCCAGATTGGCTGCATGAATCAAAAGTTCAGTTTCTTTTCAAACATTGTACTACAGCAACATAGAAATTAGTGACGAATCAATATATTCCTACTTCCATGGTTTCCAGCAAACTTTACAGAAATGACAAATGGCCGAGAACACCCTGAAACCAGTGCATAACTACTACATGCTATTTACAGCATGAAAAACTACAATTTTCAGTTTCTTATCAGTCAATGTGCCTCTATATAAATTTCGTCAGGAAATGTACTGAAATTGAGTTACCAAATCTATTAAAATGGCATTTCTAAAATCAAGGAGTGTTGATTAAGCTGTGAAACTATAGTGTAGATTCTGGAGGCTTCTACGCTCTTAATGTGAAAGTGTATTGGCTATGTACGGCTTGGTTCTGAAACTATCCTATCTTCAGTCCTGAAAACCTATATTCCTAATGCTTCTTTTATGATTTGGCGAGAAATTCAGTTTTCTGTTGTAAACAACTACTCTGTATGTCACAGCATCATTGAATATGATTTGGCGACTAATCTGTTAACTAGTTCAGAAATTTCATTTCTATATGGTTCCTCCGAAAACCAAAAGCTAATACAGCCGCAGTTTCTCATTCTGGAAACGAACAAAAAGGAAAGTTCAGTTAACCTAGTCATATCCGTCCAGATTCATTAACCTCTTGGAATCAGGCATACAATTTTCTGTTTTTAGTCAGGAAATTGTGTTTGTTAACAAACTTTATCAGAACAATTTGTTCTTTTTTTTTATCAGAACCTTTGTTTAGATGCAATTAGGGAAATTAAGTACTAACAATGAATCGACTGCATTTTGACGTTCAACGTGGGCTGTGGAAGCATATACACTCTAACTAGAAAACTTCATAGAGATCAAGACATATCATCAACTATGAGCTTGAGTGTTTGAGCATGCTTACTTTTGAGATGGTTGCAAGGCCAGGCTGCAGCGTGCTGGTACATCTCATAGTTCTCCAGCTGCAGCGTGCTCTGGTTCAGGAAGCACTCGCTCGCCTTCCGGTCCGCCTCAAGTGTCGCCTCTGGATCGCTGTCTCTCATCTCAAGATTGGCTGTGTAAAATCAGAAGTCCAGTTCCTTGTCAGATATTATACTGCAGCAACAAGGAGTTAGCAATGAATGAACTGAGTTCAGCAAACCGACAACACTCTGTAAGAGGCACATAATAACTAGTATAATGCCATAATGCTATGCTGTTGCCGCATGAAACCACATTTTCAGTTCCTTGTCAGACAATGTGCTTCTAGATGAATATCTTCAGGATGATTGAAGTTTTATACTCTTACCGCGAAAGTACAGTGGTATATCTGCCGTGTGCTTCTGAAAGTAAATTGAACGAGAGACTAACTTAAGCCACATTCCTGTCCAGGTTCATTGACCTATCCTATCAGGCAATCCTGAACATATTCCTATGACTCTTCACCACGCCGATTTCTTGCAGACATCAACAGAAACGAGAGAAATTCAGAACATGTTTGGCGACTAATGTATTAACTAGCACTGAAATTTCATTTCTGCTTGGTTCGTTCGAGAACCAACAGATGCGGCCCCAGTTTCTCATTTCGGTAAAGCAGCCAAAAGGTAGTTTCAATTAACCTGGTCAACAGTTCCGTCCAGATTCATTGACCTCTAAGGTGCAGCCATGAGAGCTTGAACATGCTGCTTACCATCGAGCCGGTCATGAGGCCAGGTGAAGTAGTCCCAGTCCCACCCCTCGAAGTCGTAGTGGGGTCGCCGCAGCTTCACCAGCGGCTCTCGCACGGCGGCGGCGAAGCCAAACCGCGGGCCTCTGCAGAATGCAGCGAGCCAAAGACGACGAATTCAGAGTTTCAGACAAGGAAAAGACAGAACGATCTTGCTGCTACACAAGGGCCGGGGACAAATTCAGCGTTCTGGGCCAAGGAGGGCGGACGCAAACACGAATTCAAGAAAGAATAACACCAACCAACCGAACAAGCATCCAGCAGGACGAATGCAGAGCAACAGGAGACTAGGAGAGAGGGGAGGGACCGAGGGAGAAGCATCAGAGGAATCAAGATTCAAGAACGGCCGGTGCTGCAAGAATCCAATCGCTGTTGATGCTTACCTGGGAATGGAGGAGCCCCGGTCCGTCTCGATCTCCGCTCTCAACCAGCAGCCACCGTTCCGGTGCCGTCGCCGCGGCGTCCACACCTCCATGGCCGCCTCCCTCGTCCCTCCGCCGCCTCCTCCTCCTCCCTCTCCCTCTCTCTGGCCACCGACTCCTCACACGCGTTGCTGCTCTTCTCCTTGCTTTCGATGGCGCTCGTTTTCTTGCGTTCCTGCGGCGCGGAAGGGGGATTGGTCGGTAGTTTTTATAGGCGAAGGCAGGGAAGGGGAAGAAGAAGGGGGATGCACGGGGACGGGAAAGTTTGTTACGGGTAGCCGTTGCGATGAGACACCCCTGCTGTCTTTCTGAGGGCTCCCACCGTGTGGCCCAGCCTGTGTCTGTCTGCGAGGCCTCTCGCCATTGGCCACAGCAACTTAATCCCCCACTGGTCAATTGTGCTGCTGATCAACAAATGCATTCATTTCTTTAACCCGGAGTTTGAACTTGAACCCACACATACACCTCAATTGCCTGAGAACAGAAGAATCTTAAGTCATTCAACGTGGGCGGCAAGAAGAGACAACACTCAACAATATATCTGATCGATACTGAATTGCGTTAAAACCTGGTTGTTCAGTGCCGTGCAACGAAGAGGAGGAATTCCTGTTTGTGGCACATGTATGTCCTAATCAAAACGTATGTGTTTCTCATTTTAATAAAAAATATTAAAAGACGTCTGTAGTAAATCTTAATGCCACTCGAACAAAGTTTCTGATAATTCAAAGGAACAGAAAAGGCATCTATCGTAGTGTCCAGCACAAATCACGGCAAAACAGGACGCATAGAATTTGTTGAACGGTGCTTCCATTCATATCTACGGCCCAGCAGATCTATGGGAGGTTTCAGCAATGTTGCAAGGTATCAACACATCCAAGCCGTCGATTCCCGTCGCTACGATCATCCCAGGTATCTGTGGGTGCCAGTGTACTTCTTTCCAGTGTTTCTGGCCCTGTCCATACAAACAACCAGTGCCATCATCATATATTAATTTAATTAACTCCTACAAACAACAACTATGTAGAAAAAATGAATCAGCCAATGCAAAAATTGATTGCGACGATAATACCTGATGAACAAAAAGAACTTGTGGGGGTATATCTTCAAGTGCTTTTGCCTGATTTTTCATCTTTGCTCTGAGTTCGACCTCCTCTTCTGCATCTCTTTCCACTGTGAGGTCCCAGATTCTGAAGGCACGTGATCCAGGAGATGTGTCAATGAATTCTAGAACATTTCTGGGAATTGGAGGATGGAAAACTTAAACAAGAGAAGCCCAGAAGAGTTACGTCAGTTGATGGTCTTCAGACGATACAGCCAACATTGATGCTTCAAATGGACTCCACTCAATAGATGTAATTGCTTTCTTGTGGTACTTGAAATGTGCTACCAAGGAGTCCTGGCCCTTCTATCAGCAATGTAGAGCATAAGGGGAAAAAAGATTTGACAGAGCATACAATTCACAAGCACTACTAAATAATTTACTGAAAAAATATTGTTTGCTTTAGACATTGCTGAATATGGGTGGAATTCTACGAAGTGATAATGCAAAAGGTCGGATGAACCTAGCATGGTAAAGAGGCATGAGGAAATCAAATATGTGCAAACAATCATCCTTGAATATGAGTGAGATGTGGAAGTTCGCAATCCACGTGCTAGAGCCAAGATCTTGAGCATTATCCTTTTATTACTATTAATAATGCTCTAACTAATACACATTTTACTTTCTATATATCCTTTTTGTTTGTGTATCTTGTTGAATTTCATCTCTAGTCTCTAGCCTACCCATTTGCTTGGGTCAAAAAGGCTTTGTTGACAATAGCAGTCATCTGCACTGATTTTTGTTTGGACATTACCTGCACTAAAACAATATCTACCAACTTGAAAAATGTAAGGTTTCTTCCATGAAAAGTTTTGCCCGTTACAGAGAGTAAGGCAAACAGAGAGGCCCCACCAAAAGCAAATCATAAAAAACAGAAGCCCCAAATTTTTTTTTTGCATTTAATCTTGTTGTCTGCATGGCCAGTTTTACGCTTGAAAAATTCTTCTTTGTATCCAAAATTCTAAATGGAAAGGCAAACATCCTTCCATATGTAAAAAAAAAATTATTTGACCAAAAGCAATACTGAGGTGCATTAAATATTAAGGTCATTGCACACCACTTTATTTTATCAAGATGAATTACCTTGATTAATCGATAATCATGGACCGAAACACTGCCATCATCACTTCCTGAAGCTATCATGTTGTTGGCAAGCCTGAGAATATTAGTACAAAACATGAATAAAAATATTCCCTATGCATCTAAAGCTATAAGGTTCATAAGTAAAATTGAATTTTTCAATGAATATACCGATTCCATGAGATAACATTCACATCGGAATTATGAGCCTTAATAGTAATACACGGTTTCTTTCCTGTCCGGATATCCCATATAGCTATGGTTTTATCTGCCGAAGAAGAGGCAAATATGTTGGCTTCCGTCGGACTCCACTGCAAGAATATAATAACAAGAGTTGAAGCAATCACAATCGAGAAAACATAAGTGAAGTTTATGTACATCATTCAGTGTGATACCTGTAGATCTTCGACACTTTTAGAGTGTCCAACGAATGGATTTGCATCTATGTTCCAGTTGCTAGAAGTCGGTTCCCACAGGTGAATGCACTTGTTGAAGTCACCTGCGTAGACAAAGAATTAAACTAATCCATGAAAATTTCTATATATGTATCATATTAAATGATTTGGATGACTTACAGACATGTATCAGAGGGAACCAGATGACACGATAAGGAAATATTTTGAATACTATAGCAAATAACAGAAAAGTGTGATGGATAAGATCAAAACACACCAGAAACAAGTCTTCCAGTAATAAGTGGGCTCCAATCAATTGCGAAGCCCTCATCTTTATGGCCGCTAAATACTTTCAAAGGTACAAGCTTGTGGATTGTTTGGTCTTCCTTCACTGAATCTGCTAATGAATTAAGGAAGGAGCTGAAGTCCCAAACCTGCATATTTAGCATCAGATCAAATGCACAGTAAGTTATGATCAGAGTAATCAGCATCAGGCATTCTGTTTCTTTCCAAAACGAAACAAAACACTTGATTATGGATTCTGTTGATGGGTGAAATAGGATTGACATACATGCTTAGCTAACCATCACAGAATATGAAAACTGAATTACCTGAACATGACCAGTTTCTCCCCATGTGGCACATAGATGTGGTTTTTGGGTCATTGAGCGTATCCGATTTACACACCCCACGTGGGCCACCTTCTTTAGCTGATACATTCATATATATATCATAAGCTATGTATCAGAGTAGCATTCCAGCAAAAGGTTGGTTAGTTTTAGAGACTTGTTAAATCCCATGTTCTTATTTTAACGATCCAAGTTAAAAAAAACTCGCAATACATTCATAAATTCCCGAAACATTCATCAATTCATCATGATCCAAAACCAAGCAAGCAGTCATACTAAGTTTCCTTATGGTTTTGCATGCTGTCTTAAACAGTTTAATAAGAGCATAATACAAAGTAAATTTCAGAAATCAGAACACTGAAGAAAAATGAATCGGCAGCACAAAGTGAATATAACAGCGTAAGTTATGACTTAGAAGATCAAAGAGTCATAATCTGGGAGACTGATGAGAAATTCAAATTTTGCTGGTATATGTGTGTGTGGTTAATTTTCACCTGACTTCCAGCAACACCATACAATGTATGTGGGAACTCTGATCTGACAAGTCCAAGGTGATCGCGAACAACGTCAAAACTGCAATGGAAAGTAAGTTCATTGATATAGGACCACACATTGCCGTCAAATTAAGATTTAACATAACCAAACAACGGCCCATGCATGTGGAGAAATAATAAATGTTACCTCAAGAAAGGCCATTCACTGCTAAACTGATGGAAATAATTGTAAGACTCGAGCTCCTCCCCATCTTCCAACACATCTACGCCTGGTTGCCATACCTAAAGGGACTACTACTTGAGCATGTACAACACAACTCACAGGAAGAAATTAAACAATGCACATAATTTGAAAAAATAACATATCATCAGGGAGTTTAAAAGTTTATGAGGAAAAACCATATTTTTCAACTGTAGTTTTTACTAATACGTTCGGTCGACGGTTCAGAGAAAAATAATAGGATAAGTTATTTCTCCCTCACCAAGTTGCTTCAGCAGAAGAATAAAAAAAATCTCAGAAAACACTGATGATAGGGTCCCAAAAAAAAGTAAAGGCATACCTTATTTGCTTTCTCGTTGGATTTTGCAGCCTTCTTGGCCCTCTTGAGGCGACCCATCAATCCAGTGATTGATGCTATCTAATAATATCTAAAAAGAAATTAAACCCGCCGACGTGCGAAGCGGCCGGGGAGGATGAGTTGGGCAGATTTACAGAGGGGATCGCCGATTTGGTGAGAGGAGCTGTGGTGCGGCTGCGACGAGGTAGTATAGGCTGTATAGCAGTGGCCGCGCGGCGGCGTCCGGGGTTTGTGCGGTTGCGTTTCGTAGATGCCAAGCAAGGTTCCCCGGGCCGTGATTCAGGGTGGGCCGTGTAGATATTGCTATGCAGTAGTACGTTATAGCCCATGAAGCCAGCTCCGTAACGGAGTTGAACTCCTTCCGGAGCCATCAGCGTCAGCGACGGGCCATCGAGGCCGAGGGACATGCCCAGCCTAAGCGTACCTGGGCGAGGGCAGGATCTGTATCTGCAGGCTGCAGGCCCATGGGCACGACGGAGCCCGATTACTACGCCCGACGGCTGCCGGGATTTCTATGTGGCTTCCGAAAATTTTTTAGACTAGTTGGCTTCTTTGAGATTCGTGCAGGTAATATGGGTCACGGGATCTCTTCGTCTTCTACCTCGAGAGGGGTGGCGGCGCCGCCGCGGAGGGGCATGGGCTGGCCGGCGGAGGGTCGGGAGGCGGGCGGTGGCGGACGGCGGCGAGGGCGCCGCCTGCCGCGGGCGGTGGTCGAGGCCGGCGGCGGCGAGGGACCGGCGGCGCGGGGGTGGATGGTGGGCGGGCGGCGCGGCGGTGCGTAAGCCGCCGGCCGGGGCGGCGGTGACCACTGCATGAAAAACCGAGATTTGTAACGGGCGTAGATGGCCATAGGCAACGGGAAAAGCGCCCGTTACCCTTACTCCGTTACTAATAGTCGGTCAAAGGTAACGGTCAAATTGCCAGTTATGAACGACCAAAACCTGTAACCCGCACTTCACAACGACCGTTACCAATATAAGCAACCAGTAACCCAAACTTGCGATCGTTCTCCACCATGGATACAAGCTGCATGCGCTGCACACTTTTGATTCTCATTTCTAAAATTGCATTTTTTTTTAATTTTAGAAGATAAGTTAAAATCATGTGCAAGATATATTTTTACCGGTTCTGAAGTTTACATCTGGTTTTAGTTGTTACTGGTCTTTGATGTTAATTGCATCGCACATCCTATTTCATGTATATCTTTGTTTTTGTTGTTGTGATGTCATGTTTTTTTCTTAATCTTATCTTTTGGATAGTGATTGTAGTAATGTAGATTGTACTATTGTGAATATATATTTCCCACGACTGAATGGTCACTTATGTTGTGCCTGGGCCATTACTGTTTTTTTTTTGACCGAACCGGTAGAGAAGCCCCCTACCTTTTTTTTATATATATAAAGGATTATATACAACATATGTACATGTTACACGGCCTAAGGCCCAAAGAGAAAGGAGTGAGATTACAGGTTCCTACTCAGCCAAATACTCAACTTCTCCTTAACTTTTGGTCTTCTCTGAGAGAGACCAAGGACAATTGTTCCTTAAAAATTGCCCTCCTAGCAAAGGACTTTGAACCACTACTGTTGCAAGCATGAAGAAAAATAAAAGCTATCTTCAGTGAAATCCAGAGTCAGCTGAAGCACGAAAATATGATTCTGGACGACTGGACATGAAGTTAATAAATTGATTATGAATTAACTATGGTAATCAATTATTGTTGCAAGCACGAAAGTTGAAATATCTATTATTGCTCATTTATTACCATACATTTTATTGATTTCAAGCTTTCTAAAAACAAAATGTCACAATTTATGTACATTTTAGATGTGTATATTTTATATGTTATGTACCGTATATGTGCCTTTGCTAGTCTTTTATAAAAGAAGACTACTATATGATGTTGAAATGTTTTAGTCCTATGAGTGTTTTGAACACATCGTGGACGCTTCAAATGGCGTACGACGCACTCAGGTTTGTAGACCACGCGCACCCACCCGGCTCACCGCTCGTCTGCCGCGGAACCCTTGATCCAACGGTGGCCGTCTACAAGGGATGCATCGACCGCGGGTGCAGCCGGATCTTGGACCACTCCCAGTACACGCATCCCACGAGATCACCGCCACTTTCTCTCTCTTCACACTGGCGTCTCCGCCTCCCCCTCCTCCCTGTTGATCTCGTCCCCTCCCCTCCCCTCCCCTCCCGAAAGACATTGGGGGTTCTCACATTGGGGGTTCTCCTCTAGTAGTGGATTGATGGTGGAGGCCAAGATGGCGGCGTCCAGCGGCGATGGCGGCACGTGGAGCACGACCTCGGTCCGCTCCCGCTGGGCAGCGCCGCCCGTACCTGCTCCTGGCCGCGGCGGAGGCGACGACCGCTCGCCGGGTGCGGGCAAGCTCACCGAGGCGGTGGAGGGCTCGAGGACAGGAAGAGGTGGCTGGACGAGTACGATATCTGGGTGGAGGCGAGCGGGGAGGGCGCGCCGGTCCCTCTCGCCCCTGCCGACGGGTACGAGGCAGCGGGGCTGGCGGAGGCCGTGCTCCGCAACGCGGCGAGCTGCGGGTACGAGGGCCCCTCGCCCGTGCAGTGCTATGCGACGCCGATCGTCATGGGCGGGAGAGATCTCATGGCGTGCGCGCATACCGGGTCCGGGAAGACCACCGCGCTCTGCCTTCCTGTCGTGAGCGACCTGGTGGCGGCGGCGGGAGGGTACCGGCGCCGGGACACGGAGTCGTTAGATCGCAAGGCGAAGCCGCGCGCGCTCGTCCTCGCGCCCACCAGAGCAGCCCAGGTCCGAGGTTTCGGCTCGCTCTCTCCTCTCTTGCGTATTCGTCGCCGTTTATGCGGGGACGTGGGGTGCGGTGCGGCGTGTTCTCGCTCCGATTAGCGCGGCCGTGCGCGGATGCCATGCGCCCTCGCAGCTCGTAGATTTTATTGGTCCGTGTGTTCCTGCTTTCTCCGAGTTGGTGTAGATATCGTGTTCATGTCACCGTGTCCCTGCAGTCCTGGGCGTCGAGCTGCGTGCATGCGGGCTTCCTTCCATTCGAGTATGATGCGCAAGCTGGTTGCTTATTCATGCCCCTCAGTGCGCGTGCTTTTTAACCTTTGTAGTATGCTGCCCGTGTATGGGTGCAGGCCATTATGTATGGGATTGGTATCCTCGCGAAGTTGGGTTTTGCTTCTAATCCTTCAATTTTTCTCAGTTTAATTGGAGTATATCGCGCCTAGCTAATGTAAATTGAGTAATGTTGCCTCTGATTGTGGCAGTGCTGGTTTGAGTCTCTTAATTGCTTCTACTAACTCCATTTGTTGGGTGGTGATTTTGCTAGATTGTGTTCCTGTAAGAACTCTGTCTTGTTTCACCTCTGTAATGGTGTGTTTCTCTGGGTCATATGCTAACTTTAACTGCCCAATTGCGTTCATACTTCACAGTGATCTCATTAGAAAATTGATCTCGGTGGGCTGGCATTTATATCTGTTTTGTGGATTTTTGGGCGGGCTTGGGTTCAATTGTTTGCAGAGGAGAACTTGTATCATTTCAGAATTTCAAATCCTGATCTGCCTTTGTCTCAATTCTTTGTTTTAATCAGGTAGCTGCCCATGCCACTTATGGATTTATTTGCAGTTTGATTTTCACGTTTGATATGAATCGGTGAAATTCTTGTTGATACAGTGGATTTCAGTGGAAGGATATAGTTTCATGTCTGTATACTTCGCTGCAGCAGTATAATTTGGAGCAAGTTACCTATTTGGCATGCTCCGTAATCCATCCTAGCATTCTAGAAACTGCTATTCTGCACAATTGCTACATGCTAGCATTAGTACTATTATCTATTAGTTACAATTGCATATAGGATTAAAGTTTCCTGTCAAAAATAACAAACCATTAGCACTTTTCTGAACAAGTGAAGCTAACTATATTAGGATTAGGTTTATTTTCTAGCTCTGGTTCGAGGATTGTTGGTTTTTTTTTCAATGTGTGGACCAAAATGCCTATGTAGTTACTACTTGTTGAATTGCTTTGATCGTGCACAGAATGCTTCTGCAAAAGACTGGACATGTTTTGTAATTCAGGAAAGGTGTTGTGTGATTTGAATATGTTTCTGACCCAGAATTGTTTTTGCCGTTCCATCAAACAGGTCTTATATTCAATTGGCCTCGTATTATTTGGACTATTGATGTGTGAATTTGCACACGTGAATGCGTGTTCCTGTTCCGTAGGTTAAGCTTGTTTTTAACAAGCACTTTGTGCATGTGTGGATTTCTTTTTCATAATACTAGTTTTGTTGGTCACTTTGCAATAGACAGTAATATGAATGGGTATCTGCAATTCCATGTTGATATTTGGCCTGAGATTGTTCCTGTTGGTATTCAATTTGTCCTATGTTTCCTTACCTTTTACAGTATATGTTTTCTTATGAACTTCCCTTTTTCAAGGGCACTAAGTGACCACGATGAAGTAATCTTTGCTTGATTCATATTTATAATGTTACCTTTTTCCCTTTTTTTCATTCTGTTGCACAAACCTTTTGACAGGCTGGTGGTGATATTAACGGCAAAGGTTCTGTTGCATTTACTCTATGGAATGAAGGATCTACTTACTTCATTTCCTTACTGTTAAAAGCTGGAGCTGACCCTAATCTTTCAGATGATGTATGTTCTCTATACCTTTCTACATGGTGTCCCGATTCTCATATCCACTATTGAACTCTGCTTTCTTTCAGATTCTTGTGATACTGAATACTTTTTAAACTTCTCTGATGAGTCGTGAAGCTGTTTGAGCAGTGTGTTTTATTCCTTTGACAAGACACTAGAATTAAGGCATAGGAAGTAGAGATAGATATTTTACCTTCCATTCGAGGTCTTCATTCTATTTGTTTATATGACTAAATACATCTAAAAAATTACCGTGTGGTTGGCTATCAGTTCTTGAGATCTGCATGAGTTTTTATGCAAATAACAGACTTCCGTATTTCTGTGCAAGATTATATAAATGTGAGTCTGTAAGGTTGTGAGATGCACATACTAGGGTTCAACATGTAGTCTACCACACCACGCTATGAATGTCAGTTATGAAGTTTGTAGGCAGTGTCTATGTATCTCAGTGTTTACACATAACTGCTAGCATCTAGTTTGTATTTGTGTTACCAGGTGAGCTTGAAAGATATAAACGTATAATTATAACCTGTCATGCTTGATTATAGGTGCAAGATACTGCATCAAATGCAAATTCCAACAGGAGCCTCGCGAAACTGAAAATGGATGATGACAAAGGTGCTTTGTTAGATGCTTATCAAATGCTTATCAGATGCTACCAGAAGGCTGCAGCTCATATGCTTCTCAAGGTGAGTGAGTTACACAAATCTTGTTCGTTTAAAAAAAAAAAAGAGTTACACAAATCTGCCCGTTTACTTCACATTTAGCTGAGGTGTGGTTATATCTGTTTTTTTTGAAAGAAATACCCCAAGGGAGACCCCTGAAGTTTTAATGTGCCTCACCCAGGATTTGAACCCTGGGTGGGAGCCTTCTAGTTAGTGGCCTTTGCCACTACACCATGAGCTCCTTGGCCACACATTCTCACTTATATCTGGTTATATCTCAATTATGCGTTCCAGTCGTGAATATCTTACCTATTTCTGTAGTGTTTATGTTTAGATAATCACTTACATGCACCATTATCATCATTATTTGTTTCCTTGATGGTTACGTCACTTATATGAAAGGAAAAAAGGAACTAACCATTGTTTGGTGGTGTTGCCTTCTAGGAGAAAGGTTCAGGTTCTACCAGCACCTTGATTGCTACTGTGCTACTCCCTATTCTATTTTAGTCCTTTGATCAAAATTTCCTTATTTGCTTACTTTCCTTGCTAACTGGAGTTTTGGCATATCAGCCCAGTCATATTGTCTCATGTAGTCAGTGTTGTCAGCAGTCAGCAATGTAATTGATATTCTATTAATCAGTTGGTCAGTTTTGTACTAAAAAGCACTAATCTTCATGTGTTTACAGGCAAAAGATATCATAGAATTTGGACCATTTGATGAGATGTATGCCAAGAGACTTGTGAAAGATTGTGATCCAAATACAGCTCTGCCGTGTGATGAAGGTGAGGAGGGTTATGCTGTTTGCTTTGATGGACCTCTGAAGGTGGGCAAGCCAGACTTTTACATGACTGTCAATGGCAAGGTATAATTCATCAGCATTTATGCAAAGTTTCCGGCATTATTTTTTCCTTATAAATGTTTGGCACTAATTTTGTGTATGCATTGCAGAATTTGGAGGGCCTGTTGCTATCTAAGATGGTTGGTGCAGGGAGGAAGAGAAAGAGGAAGAACAACACAGCTGTGCACGAACCTATGGTTCCTCCTCAACCACCTAGCAGGGTTTGGCAAGCTAAACGAGAAAAGCGCCCAAATCTCCGTCGGCGCGTCACTCTGCATACCAATACAAGAGTCCCTCCTGACACAATACGGCGAATCAAGTACGGAACACGGAGCAGAATGGATGCAAAAGCATGGACTTGCAAGGGATGCGGACAAGTCAATCGACCAGTGAGGTATATCGTAGCTGATTTGCCTCCCCTGCGTTGCATAAACAAAAAATGCAACAAGCCATTACCTGTAAGTTTTGCACTCTTCCTTGGTCTCATGTTTGGCATAATCATATGTAGATAAGAAAATAATGTCAAAATGTGTTATTGTAGGATGATTATGAATTTTCCTTTACAATGGCAAGAGCATGTGTAAATGGTTCGTGCCCAATCGGAAATATTAAAGATCAAGAACAGACAGGTATCTTTTTTTTCTCTCTCTCTCCCATGGCTGTTAGCGGCAGTGATAGAAAACCCATATCATTTCAATCTACATTGTTTGTTAAATTTCAGACGAGTGCTCGCTCTACAACACGTGCGGGGCCCTGGAGATCACGGAAAGAATGGCAAAGCTTCTTGTCGGAGAAGTGCCATGTGGAAAAGATGCTGAAGGGCCCATTCTTAGCACCAAAGATTTACTCGCAAAATTTGAAGAGATGATGCGCCTTCATGATATAAACACTGGATGGGGTGATAACAAGTTCAATATAACCACCTTGCTGGCTGCTTGTGATATAGCAGTACTTGAGGGCATTAAGCATCTTGATGATCATGTATGTGCATCGCCCTTACTATTTTTCCTTTCCTTTTGAAAGTCATTCCTAAGAATGGTTTTTTATGTACTAAGAATGGTTTTTTATCCTACTGTTTTCACTGTTTTTATTTCTAGGAAGCAGTGCCTCAAGTGCATAAAGCATCTGGAAAGAGGAGAGTCCCTTGTCGTTTCTCTGAAATAGCAAAGAAGCTTGCTAATGGTACCCCTCTCATTGGTGTCATCAACACTGGAAAGAAGTTTGGAGACCTAAAGAATGGGCACATTTACAAAGCACCACCAAATAAAGATGTTCCTGGGTAGAGGACAGGATATCACTGCATTGTGTTGATTGGTGCTGGAAATAGAAGGAAGTGTTACTTCTATCACTTCCTAAACTCTTATGGTGAGCTGTTTTGTTTGCGTATCCGAGAAACTAAAAAGCGTTCTCTCAAGATAAGCCGTGGAGGTATACACAAAGGAAAGGTTAAGAAATTCGTTGGGGGATTTGGTAAAGTTCGAGCTGATGATCTTCTTGAAGAGCCTGTGGAATTCCTGAGATATCCAGATTCCAGTGTTACTAATGAACTCTGGGTGCCTCGCCGTGATCTGGATGCAGGGAATATTGATGATTTGATCATGAATGTCAATTTCTGTTCAGAGTGGACAAGGTAGACAATCTAAACTTTACACCCCTCTTTTCTGTTTCAGCTTTCTATCTTAGTTAGTTACTGGTATTCATCAGGACTAGTTAGCTACATTAGGATAAAATTCAAATGCTGCTAGTAAGCAAATCACTGATGCCTTGTGTTTCTTGGTTGTCTTTTCTGTAATGCTTCTCACCAGTTGTAAGACTTTAAAATATAGCGATAGCTCTCATTTCAAATGTACTTTTCTCAATGTATGGGCTCTCATCTGGGTCCTATCAAGTAATTGTAGTTGGTGTTCTAACTACCACTAGTAATTTTATTGTTTCTCATTGTAGGGCTCATAGATCCCTTGTTATCTGGGTCCTAACAAGTAACTGTAGTTGGTGTTCCAAATTGTATGCCATTTCAACATTAGGAAACTATAATGCTTGAAATTGTGCATAGATGAAGGGCTTTTGGCACTAGTTGCATTTGTTTACTGTAGATTGCTGATTTCACATTATGTAGTTCGCATGGCATATTCATCAATATTCTTCCTTGAGGATCGGCGTTCTACAAGTTTTAGAGGATAGAAAAGCATTACCTGAGAAACTCATGAATTTATTCTCTGCTCCATGTTTTCTGAGCAAGGCTGAGAGGCTGACATGTTTGTTTTGTTCACAGGCGTATGGATGCTAGAACTAGCTGATCTTACCTCTTCAAGATGTCACGCCAAATCTATACCGACATGAACAAACCTGCAAAACTGTGCTTTAAGTTGTAATCTCTTTTCGAATCACAATGCACCGGCCACTAGCAGGCACGTTACTAGTCTTTTGTTGTTACAGGTTGCCATATCGATGGCTCTCGGGCTGGCTGTTCCTGTTACATATTCATGTCCATTATTAGCTTCTTTCACCATGTGCTTGAACCATATCTTTACCCAGAGACGTCATTTATCAGGACCGAGATACGGTGCAGTGGTAACTGCTACTGCAGGTTACCACTGCACGCGATCTGCGCCATCGATTCTCAGAAGCTGACGGCCAGGATCAAGCGCTACAGCGATTCTGCTACAGTGTTTTTCGGTACAGTACAAACGCTACAGTGCATCAACAGTGTTTAAACAGTGACCTGACCTCTTTCTTTCTCTGCGAGTGGACCGGATCTGCTACAGTGTCACTGCTTAACTTGCAGTGGCAGTGATCACTGCACCGGATCCTGGTCCCATTTATCAGGGTGACAATGTCTATATGATGTTGACTTTTTTGTAATTGTAATCCCTGAGCTTGGTCGAGGTTTAGACGTATGAAGGATTTTTAGGGCTTAGGGTGGCTATGGCTTGTTCAGTACCATTTGCTCGTTGACTATGATAGCATTGAAGTGCCGGTTTTTTTTTTGTTTTTTTTTTTGAGCGGAAGCATTGAAGTGCCGGTTTTTTTTTTGTTTTTTTTTTTGAGCGGAAGCATTGAAGTGCCGTTGGTGGTGGCTGTGAAGGCTTCGAGGCGAGAGATCGCACCGTATTCCAAATCTGTCAATAAAAAATGACACAAAACAGGTTAAAACTTCAAGGCATGAAGATCGGCTCAAATTAAAGAGAAAATGAAGTCAAATCATTAAGATTACTCGCCAAGGTTACCCATATTGACGTATGGATCACCAAGATTGGCTGCAAGACGGCGGAGTTGTGGCGGCCACGATGCTTCACCGATTTCTTCGTCTTTTACTCTTGCTCCTCTCTTCAGTAGAAACCATGGGGACGAGATCGACTCCGCTCTTATTCCCCAACCTGTGGGCACTCAGAAGCCCACAGGCACGACCTAACCCTAAATCGACAATGGCAAGCGATGTGGATAAGTGGCACGACAAGTCGACAACGCTGCAGCTGCAGTCTACACCCTCGTTGTTAATCTTTTCCGAACAGCGAAAACACTAAATCGGTGTCTTATTTAATGACGTACAGTTGACGAGCGGTTAAGTGGTTATACACTAGTATAACTGTATAAGGCCTATGCTAACGTTTATAAGTAATACAGTTCAAACAACCAAAAAAATAGAAAATAGTATAATGTTCTGATAATCAGTACAGAGAGCTACTATATTGTTGGCCCTAAAGAAAGAAAGAGGTATTATATTGTATTATATATCCAAAACACAACAAATAATGAGTTGACTGAAAAATGCCACAAACACAATGGTGATTCATGCACATGTATTCGGCAATAGTAGTATGATGGGAGGTTAAATGTCCCCAGGTAAAATCTTACTATTACTAATTGGAGTCTCCTTTTGAAGGCTCCAGGTTAATCCTCACCAGATGCGCTAGAAAAAAAGATAAATCCTAAAAATTCTCATAAAAATCAGAAAAATCTAGCCATCGATCAGGTACGCTCGAATCATAATAGCCATTGGATCTATTTTTTTGTTTGTATATATTTACCCACTTCTGTCATTACGAAAGTATTCTGAAATAACCCCCTAAATATATATCTAAATTACCCACTTCTACCATCACAAAAATAATTAAATTTGTAACCCTATATAGTCTTCATCTAAATTTGCACACATATACCATCGTTAATTAAATCCATCTATCTGTATCAGTTTAATACCTATACCGTCGTTGTGTTGAAAACGGAATTCGGCTAGCCTTTTTACGTGTCTTTTCCTCAAGCTCTCAACTTCAATAGGACTATGCACTTTGCCCTAGCGCTACATGGCGCCGCCAGTGCATCCATGTTGACGCCGCACCCGCCATGGGTAAGTTCTCTCCGTAAGCACTGCTGCGCCCCTACTGGTTGTTGATGATTTCCTGCCGCGTATACGTTTTGACGTGCATCTTTTTTGTGTAGTGGATCAAGCGTGGGGCAAAAAGATGTAGATGAAGAAAAGAATTACTAGGAGAAAGAGAAGCAACGAAGGGGAGATGTAGATGAAAGGCATCTGCACCTCCACACGGCTGTTTGTATCCATCATGGGCAAAGGGAGGGCACGCATAGCGTGAGGAAAGGGAGAGCAAAACGTCTCAAGCATGCAGACTCAGCACAGAGCAATCATGGGGAGATGTTAAGGCTCAGGCGACAGAATGGACTGCTTTGACTGGTGTTTCACCATGTGTTGTGTTGCCGAGGTCTGCTTACCCTTTGCCTCTTAGTGTATATTGGGTGCACTTTTAATGTTTATGAATAGAATTATTATATGTTTGAGATTGTAAGAGCACCACGTAATACAGGTTCTCCGTTGAATTGCATACATAGCATCAATCTGGTGAATAAATTTATAATATCCATAGGTTCATGGGTGACATAAAGTTAGTTCATAATGTCCCTATAACTTATATAAAAGGATCTTAGAAAATTAAAAATTTACTTTCCACCAAAAAATCCACCCCCACCCTCTCACAGAGGACCCACCTGTCGGGCTTTGGTGGGAGGGAAGAACAAAAAAGCTGCGCATATATCGTCTTGAGGGCATCAGTAAACCCTCTCACAGGTTACAAAGGGGATCGCATGCCATGAGGTCCTGCACTCCTTTTTCTCCATATAAATAAAGACCAACTAACTCGAAAAATAATGTGTCTCTAAATTTGAGAATAGCTAAAGCTCTATATACATACGTGGGTGCGCACGTGCCGCGTCTGCTAGTTTAGTTAACATTTTATGACTATATAAGTTATTAGCATGAACGCACGTGCGTAGTTTAGTTAACGTTTTATGACTATATAAGTTATTGGCATGAACGCACGTGCGGCACGCACGTTTATTGATGACACATAGCTGGTTGTACGTGCGCACGCACGTGTGTATATAGAGCTTTAGCTATTCTCAAATTTAGAGGCACATTATTTTTCGAGTTAGTTGGTCTTTATGGAGAAAAACTCTTCAATCTTTTGTCTATTAGCAATACGGGATAATTGTGTGCACGTGGGGAGTTAGGGGCCCACCTGGCCGGAGGTGGGTACGCGCGGGACGTTGGGTGAAAAAAGTTTTGCGGAGAATGAACTAAAAGCGCCTGGAACATCAAGTTTTTCCCACCTTTCCCACGTCTCCCACCCCAAAAAAATCTGACAGGTGGGGCCTCTGTGAGAGGGTGGGGGTGGATTTTTTGGTAAAAAATGTTTTCAATTCTCTAGGATCCTTATAGTATAGACTATAATTTATAATCACACCTTTCTATTAAAAAGGTGGCCCAGGTTTGATTCAAGGGTTAATTGGATATATACCATTACAATTTTTCAGTTTTTGAGATATGCCATTACAACTCGTGATATCTGAGATTTGCTATTACAACTCGTGATATCTGAGATTTGCCATTACAATTCAACGATTCATTGAACCGTGCCATTTTCTACGCATGCAGCGACGTTGGGCCCACCTGCAGGCATACGTATTCGTATATGACATTTCATAGGACCAGAATGCCCTTGAAATTGAATACAACACTCCATCGGCCGTCTGGATCGGATCGAGCCCGAGCCATTCCCCATCCCTTCATCTTATCTTCTCTTCTCCACAAACCCTAGCGAGCGAGCGGCGGCGGCGGCGCGGAAAGGTGGAGACGAGATCCAAGCCGCCGCATTCACCCCCAGGAAGCGTCGATGGTGGCGGGATGAAGGCGGTGGTGAGTGGAGTCCAACCCTAATCGCCGCGGTCCACCGTCGATGGAGGGTGGTGCACCGTCGATGGAGGGTGGTGCGCCGGCGATGGAGGGTGCTGCGCCGGCGATGGAGGGAGGCGGCGAGGACAGGTATGACTGGAAATCCCCTCGATTAGGGTACCCTAGAACCCTAGAACTTACCACAGACCTAGAAACCGCGAATGCACTTGTCTGCGATAGGATTGATAAGCCTAAGCCCGTATGCCTGACCTCGTATGCCCTTTTGTTTGACCTTGTGTGTTTGCTGTTAGGGTTGAGTTTTTCTCTTTTGAGATTAAAGTCGAAGGCTTCTGCACAATGGGCTCTTTGGGTAGGAAAATATACTCGAAGGGCACACTAATTAAGTGGAATGTGGAGATAGGCTCGTTCACCTTTGAGTTGATGATGAATAGTCTGAAGAATGAGGTGAAATGGGCTGCTAATCAATCTGCCATAGTGTGGTATTTTGACAAAAAAATTGGGGAGGATGTCAGGCTACGTGATGAAATTCAAATGCTTGACCTATTTGAAATGTATAGATCTGAGATGAGCTGTCAGGTCATTGTATCAGTGTTTGATAAGGATGTGTGTGCTAACCATGAGTTTGATTCACTAGTTCCTCTGTGTGTGGTACCTCCTGTTGAGCCTAACCTTGATGAACCTATCCCAGCTCCCTTTACCACCACATCATTTGATCCCAATGTTAACCAGGGTGTCGCGCTCGCCCCTGACGCTGCCACCCCATCCGCTCGTTTTTTGGGGATGGAGTCATCCAGGATCTACCAAGAATATTCCTCCAGTGTCAAGGTCATCCCACCAAGCAAACACCTCAAAAAGATGGCTGGGATCATCCCATCCCTAATTTTCTCATCCCATCCCACCAACCAAACACACCCAGTCCACAGACAAGTAATCAACCTACTGACCCTTTTGCTGCTAATGGAGGTATTCCTCTTGAGGCAGAGGTGAATGATGCAGATCCTCAGGAGATTCATGTGATTCATGATCCTGAAAATTCCAACATTGCAATAGGGGCTCAGTTCCTAGACATTATAGCATTCAGGAAAGCAATAAGGCATCACGCTGTCAAGGTTGGATTTGAGTTTGCTGGCCTCAAAACAGACAAGACTAGATTCATTGCCCATTGCACAGCAGCTGGGTGTCCATGGCGCATCCATGCTTCTAGGATTTATGATAAGAAGACAATTGAGGTACCATATATGTCTGTCTGCTCATCCATTTAATGTCACCTATTTAGATTTTGTGTATGTAATGGCATGCTGTAATGGTTTGTGGCAGATTAAAGTGCTCCCTGCAAACCACAATTGTGCTACTACCAAGTTGAGGGTAGGCAAGATGGCATCACAAGGGTGGTGTGCTGATAGACTAGGTGATTGGTTGAAGAAAAATCCAAGAAAGAGACCATGTGAGGCAAAGGAGAAGTTAGAAGAAGACTATGGGATCCAGCTGAAGTACAGTAAAGCTTATTCAGGTATGAAGCTAGCACTAAATCAGATTCATGGCACATATGAAGAATCTTTTCAGCTGTTGTTCAATTGGAAAGCACAGATAGAGGTGTGTTCTCCTGGTTCTGTTGTTGAGATAGAGTTAGAGAGAGGCAAGAAGAAACACTTTAAGAGGATGTTTGTTGCTCTTAAGCCATGTATAGATGGGTTTTTAGCAGATTGCAGACCTTTTTTAGGAGTTGATGCAACTGCTTTGAATGGTAAATATACTGGTCAGTTGGCTTCAGCTACCGGTGTTGATGGTCACAATTGGCTGTATTATGTTGCATATGCAATTTTTGATGCTGAGACTGATGATAATTAGACATGGTTCATGGAACACCTCCGTAGAGCAGTGGGGTCACCATCAGGATTGGTCATCTGCACTGATGCATGTAAAGGTCTTGAGAATGCAGTAGGGGCTGTCTTTCCAGAAGCAGAATACAGGGAATGCATGAGGCATCTGTATGGCAACTTCATGAAGTACTATACTGGTGATGTCTTCACTAATCATTTATATCATGCTGCTAGAAGCTACACAGAGGGCCTGTTCAAATGGCACATGCAGAAAATTAATGAAGTTGCTCCAGATGCTATACAATACCTGCAAGAATATCACAATAGGATCTGGTACAGATGTGGTTTCTCAGAGGCCAGTAAGTGTGACTACTTGACAAACAATGTCTCAGAAAGTTTCAATTTCCAGATAAAGAAGTTCAAGGGATTACTACCTCATGAGTTAGTTGATTCAGTAAGAGAAATGATTATGGAGAAAAGGTACCTAAGAAGGATGGTTGGCACTACAATGAATGATGGGGAAATCTTGCCTAATGTCATCAAGGACCTGAATACAATAAGCAAGAATCTTAGAGTTGTGAAAGTGTCAGTGAGTGATCCAGCCTTTGCTGAGGTAACACTGCTTGACCCATGGAACAACACAAAAAGGCACACAGTGGACTTGGTGAATCAAAAGTGTTCCTGCAGAGAATGGCAAGTTACAGGGAAACCTTGCAGACATGCCTTGGCATGGATACTGTCCAACAGAGGCCTTGAAATCCCTGCTTATGTACATGAGTACTACTCTGTTGATAGATTCAGAGCTGCATATGCAGGTAGAGTTGAGGGTATGCCAGACAAGAGCCAATGGCCTGTTGTTCATCTTGGCTTCAAAGTGCTGCCTCCTGTGATGAAAAGAGGAGCAGGAAGACCAAAGAAGCAGAGGATAAGGGGAAGCTTGGAGAAAAATGCCACTAAGAAGAAGGTTAGATGCAAGAGGTGTGGAGGTTTTGGCCATTTCATCAAGACTTGCAAGCTGGCAGAACAAGGAGGAGATGGTGCATCAGGAAGCAAAAATAAGAGGTAAATATCTGACTCTACTTTATGTTGACAATTTCCCTGACCCCTATACTCATACTCTTGTGCAACTGTTCTGTAGGAACACACAGGAAGAAGAAGCCGGACCATCCATTGGTGGCCGAACCCAACAGAAGAAGAAGAAGCCAAAGCCAGCTAAGAAGAAGAAGACTCCTAAAAAGAAGAAGACACCTATGAAGAAAAAGCTCCAGAAGATAGCAAGTGCTCCACCACCAAGTGTTGTCAGGAGCCTGACAGATTGGCTTGGCCTGTAATCTGTTTAGTGTCTGAAATGTTTAGTCAAGAACCTGTGTAGTGAAGAACCTGTCATCTGTTGAAGCTGTGTAGTGAACTTCCTGCCTGTTATGGTTGGATTGTGCTATTTTGTTGAACTACCTATTATGGAGGGAACTACCTGTTATGGTTTGGTTTAAGACATCATCAACTTGCCTGTTATGGAGGGAACTACATGAATCTGTTATCAACTTGCTTGTGTTATGCAATTATTGTTGCTGTGATGTTGTACCTAAATGGTTCCTGTGAAGTTGAAGCTAAAATTGTTGCTGTGATGTACACATTCCAGATTCTAGATATACAATTGTTAACCACTCAACAACAGATTACACAAACATGCATCATTAGTTCAAACTTGCATAATACAAAGGGTACCCAACAGATTGTGCAACCCAACTTACTTCCACATTCCAGATAATACCATGCCTAGCACTACACCTACACAGACTCCTACTACAACTGCAGCAACCAATCCAAAGTTCTGTTGCTGCTTCAACTCAGAGCTCTGCATCTTCAAGCTCCAGATCTCCCTTAGTGCCATGTCAACTTGTTTCTTCAGCTCTCCACATTGCAGCTTTAGTTCTCCACATTGCAGCTTTAGCTCTCCATACTCGTTCCTGACCTCAACAATTTGATGCTCCCAGGAACTAGCCCTAGCCCAACGACCTTCTCCATCCCAGCGGTCTTGTTCTCGATCTAAAGAATGCATGTACGCCTCATATTGCTGTTCTGATAGGATGAATCCACAGGTACGCGGGTCTTCCTGCAGCGAGAAGCTAACCCTAAGAATATCACAAAGCCAACAAACAATTGAGAGAGAAGAAAGCAAATCTTGCCTTGATGTTGTTCGGGCACTTGTAGAAGAACTCATCATACGAATCCTCTTTCTTGCTCCGGATCCTAATCACACGGACGGCACATTGGGGGCACTCCACAAGGCGCATCTGCTTGCCCTTGCTGCTGCCACTCGCCGTAGAGCTCGACCATGACACCGCTTTCATCGGGCCGCCGCCCACCCTCCTCCCTGACATGCCTGAGCCACGCTCGTCGTCGGTCGCCGTTGACGCGCGCTCGCCCGTGGACGCGCCGCGCGCTCGCCCGTTGACGCGCGCTCGCCGCCGACACCACGGACGACACAGGGGGAACAAGAGAGGGGGTGGAAGACGACCGCTCCGTCAGACGGGAGCGCTCTTATCCACTCGATACAGGGGCAAGTTCGTCAATACGAGAATACGTATGCCTGCAGGTGGGCCCAACGTCGCTGCACGCGTAGAAAATGGCACGGTTCAATGAATCGTTGAATTGTAATGGTAAATCTCAGATATCACGAGTTGTAATGACATATCTCAAAAACTAAAAAATTGTAATGGTATATATCCAATTAACCCTTGATTCAACTTGGGGACATGCCATAACTAGCAGGATAGGCCAAGCGATAATTGCATTCATCTTTTTAAAAAAGTGGTTGAATTTGATTATATGTTTTCTGAAAATAAACTTATGTTACAAATTAAGGAAAAAAGTGGGAATTCTTTTAGTTACCTTAAGTAATGGTGCTTTGGAGCGGAGTAGTACAAGAGCTAGGTGGTCGATATAATTGTTTCATAATTCGCGGTAGTAAATGAGCTTAAGTTAATTTGACTTCTTATTTAATTGCCGCAATAAAGATGCTTTTATTTTTGCAAACTCAAGGAAGTATTAAAAATAATTAAAAAGTGAACATATTTTCAATTAATTAATATTAGTTTTTAGCACCCCCTATTTGCAAATAAGAGAATTAACTAGAACGTATTCTTCCAACGCTCCAATGCAATTTTGACACATTTTCTATTAAAGTAATTTATTAGTTCTAATATGGTATGTCCTATTCCTCCTTAATATTAAGGAAAATCAATCTTAGAAATGAAATTATAGAAAAATATCCCTAGAGGGTTACTTCATAATGAAACATATTTTGAGATAAAAAAATTGTTGTAGTGCCATTGGCAAGGAATAAGGATGGAGCGTGCCGTAAAGGCTGTATCCAACCCAGAAACCTTGAATTAAAGGCATGATTAGTTTTTTAGTGATTATATCTCTACCTAATTATAAAGTAAAGATTGATTCAGCGATACGTTATAAATCTATACCTATATCTCTACCTAATTATAAAGCAAGGATTGATTCAGCGGTACGTCATAATTTTATAGAAAACCCCCTAATACTTCTATGAATCAACCCACCATCTTTTTATCTTTACCCGCATAGAGGCAATTCTTCATGTGTTCGGCCGTTTGGTCCGTCGTCCGGCCATCAACTTCTGTTCTGTATGTAATCGCGCAAAAGGCCGCTTTCTTCCCGCTGCAGCCGCGAGTACTACCTAGAGACGGATTGGTTTCCTTTATTTCTCAGGCCAGGTCACACGTCTCCTTTTGTATTTTCTTTCCCTCCCAATCCGTATCGAAAGGTAGTTCGCCGTCCAAATAAATAAATCCAGGGCTGACGCTTGGAGATTATGATGGCGTGGAGTCACCTGCGAAAGTCAGGAAGATATGTCGCGGACGAGGTTGGCGTCACCGAGAACGCAACACACCGGACGTAATTGGCGATCTATCCTATTGATACAGCACATCGTGTCCGACTGATCGGGAGCCAATGCTTCAATGCCCCTCGCCCGGCCACTCGATCTGTTGCCCGGTCTGGACGCCGGTCACCCTGCTGTGATGGACAGGGATTGGAGGGCCGTCGAGCAGGCGATGGGTTGTGATGCTGTGAAGACAAAGAGATTGGATTGTCCTACGGGGATTTGATGCATATCATGGTTTGTGCCTGCTTCTTTTGAGTTTTTTGTTTACCTTTGACCCCTCTATCGACACTATGTTTTCTGTGTGCCTTGAAACGAATGGTGCGCAGTCCGTATCTTGCATCCTATGGTTTTCCTTCACAATTAGTGAATGATAGCCAAGCGCATGAGTGAGGATGTCGTCATCATCTTGACGCCCGTCGGAGCTCGGACTGACCCTGCCGATGCCTACATCTACATCCTCACTTTTCCTGGTCAGGCTGTTCTCATCATCATTATATATTTTATGGTTGTCATGCATCACGCCATCCTTCATGTTATTTTCTTAAGGGAGCTGGTGATCGAGTTATGTTAACATGATATGTATGTTGTCTGTAGCATCACCATTGGAATTTTTTTTCTCAAGGTGTAAGTTTGATGACTTGAGCCATTGCTTCCATCTTGCTCCAGCGAGAGCCTATCCAGGTTAATGCAAAGATAATTGAATTCCTCTTGCCCAGTACGTAGTGTTGTTATATCGATCAACTGCTAGAATAATGCCCTCCTGCTTTCGAGTCTAGGCATCATGGCTGCATGGCAAGAAGTGACAACAGGGCCGTGTTCCACCTTTGCTCACTGTCCAGCAGGACTGCAGAACAAGCAGTACACGGCGGAGACACTGGCCCTCACTCTCAAGCCTCCACCACTTACCAGTAATGTCTGAATAATTTTCCATATGAGTGCTTTGCACCCAAATTTTGTGAGAAACATAGGTTAAATTATGATATGTGAAGAAAAGTTTTTCTATTGGAAATTCATCTCAGAATGTGAGTTGTAGAATTTAGAATTCTTAAAACTTAAGCCCAGATACGATGGTGTTCTTTAGTTGTATTGCTATTCCGGACACACTATAAGACAATATTTAGACATATAGGGGGCCAGTCTACACGAGAGATTATCTCTGCTTCATTTGAATTTTTATGTCGTAAAAGTAAAAATTAGATTATTGTACATCACTGATTCACTCTATGTTGTGAATTTGCCTGGAATTGTGTTTAACTTTCCCGTTGAAATACATGGATGTTTTTTTCTAAAATATATATATATAAGATAGGTACATTCTTTATCCGTAGCAACGCACGGGCATATTGCTAGTATATCTTTACCTAATTACTAGCAAACGTGCCCGTGCGTTGCCACGGACTTTTTTTATTAATTTTTTTTATTTCTTGCATGTGATCTACATTTTTTAAAAAATATTTAATTATTTTTAACATTGAATTTCAAATGTTTTTGCATGTCGTCTATATTTTTTAAACAAAATATTTAATTATATGTTCACATTTATTTTTTGAGCGAAAATGTTCACATTTAATTTAAAACGCCTCTTTTGTCATATTTAATTATTTTCCAAATCGTTTGAAATTAATCTGGATGACCTGTAGTTAATCTGGATGACCTGTTGGGCTCTTCTCAAATCGTAAGCTCATGAACAGATAGCAACCAAGCGGATTATAATACCATCTCGTTACCAAAATATATCCAGCCGATTCAAGTCAAGTTACATATGAAAACAATGACCTAAATGAAATTCATTGTATCGAGGAGAAAATGAGTTGCAAATGTGGGCTATGAACGAGATGTTACCTATGGATTAAATTACTAGGTAATGAAAAAAACTCGATAATCATATAAGTTTATTAAAACATTTTGTGCAGAGCTAATGGTCAATGAAAAAACATATAGCTTTGGAAAATAATTAAATATGACAAAAGAGGCGTTTTAAATTAAATGTGAACATTTTCGCTCAAAAAAATAAATGTGAACATATAATTAAATATTTTGTTTAAAAAATATAGACGACATGCAAAAACATTTGAAATTCAATGTTAAAATAATTAAATATTTTTTAAAAAATGTAGATCACATGCAAGAAATAAAAAAATTAATAAAAAAAGTCTGTGGCAACGCACGGGCACGTTTGCTAGTCTCTACCTAATTATAAAGCAAGGATTGATTCAGCGGTACGTCGTAAATTTACAATAAAGATCCTAAACTTTTGTTAATTAACAGTGCTTTTTTAATACTTGATCGGTCACCTCCTGTCCCAGTTCGAATCGGAATCGAAAAGCACAAAAAACATGTTATCAAAACATTGCTCAACTAGAGCATCGATCGACCTCAGTTGACCTTAACCTTTACCTAATTATAAAGCAAGGATTGTTTCCGCGGTACTTTATAATTTTACAGAAAACCCCCTAATATTTATTAAATTTTACATGCTACCCCTGCACTGTAAAGAACTGCATCTGCCGTTATTCTATTAGAGTTCAATTCGAATTGCACTTCATGTATACATATACAATTCAAATACTAGAGATAAAATACAAAATGTTATGCCTGAGCAACCCAATATATATCAAACTCCAAGCAGTGAGTATGGCAATTAAGAGAGCGTCAATGTCATAACCGGTTACCTCATTTACTCCATACAAGTAGTAGCTAAAAATGATTGATCTCTCTCGTTTCGGTTACCTGTCACACCCGGCCCAGTTTGTATGGCCCAGTAGTGGCCCATGAGTGCGGGATGCACGTGTTTAGTACCACATTGCTAGTTTAGCAAGGGTGGAGGCAACTTATAAGCCTTTGTTTTCCAGCCATAGTACCTTCGGGTTAACCCATTTACACGAAGCGAGGACGAATGTGTAAGCAGGGTGCTATGTGTACGCGTGCACGCCCCTCGGGAGGGCTATGCGAGGCGGCTTTGGAGGGCAGGGTGTTACATTACCTCATTTACTCCATACAAGTAGTAGCTAAAAATGATTGATCTCTCTCGTTTCTTGCACTCCAACATCAAGCTAAATCCCAATCAATAAAAATGTTATAGTATACCTACATCAGTTCATAATATCCCCTTCACCCGTAGCAACGCACGGGCATTTATGCTAGTCTCTACCTAATAATTATAAAGTAAGGATTGATTCAGCGGTACGTCGTACTTTTATCAAAAACCCCTGATATAACTTATAATTTTAATGTGTTCTGCTGACTTCCGTCCGGTGCTTGTTGAGTTGGACTCAACTACGAACCCCACAACCACCCGGACTCGAACTTGCCGCTTCCATGGAGCTATACATAAAGCCGAGTCCGGGCCCTAGCTAGCTTCGTTAAATCGCTGCCATCACACGTAGTGGGCCGCCATCAACATCATTCACCTCATCATCCTCGAGAAGTCGCAACGGGAGCTCCTGGGTGAGTGGAGAGGTCTCTCTTCCTGTCCTATGTTGCCCCTCTCGAACTCGCTCCTCGCTCTCTCTTGTTGGGCAGCAGTGCGCCCGCGTCTGTGTTGTGGGATACATGCACATGATCCAGCTGGGATGGAAAGTCACCGGCTCGCCGCCATGGCTGACACATGCATAGGCCACCTCTCAGAATGGAGTCCCGTCCACATAAACAAAGTCATACGTGTGCTGCTGGAGGCACCGCTTCTCACGGCCGCGGGAGGGTGTGTGTTGCGCGCGGTTGGCCGGAGGGTGCGATTGATCTCTGACGCACGTCTCGTGGCTCCGGTGCGCGGTTTGCCCAGTAGGTCGAAATCCACATCGTCGTGATGCAACTATGCAAGAGAACATGTCGTCGTTGATAGCTGCATGTGCATTCACACACTATATACATAGCATACGTCTAATGATTTAGGCTTGTTCACCGGTTTTAGTTGGAGCCCAACTAACATGTGAAAACACTCAGACCAATCCGCGCTCACTGGTCTGTTTCTGCATAGCTGAGCAGTAGCTATGCATGGTCAAAATTCAAGAGTCCTGCAACAACGCAAGTTTTATCAGTTTGTTCGATGTGTTTTTTTCATAAAAGATAGGAACTAGACATAAAAGAAAGAGACATAGCCAGATGGGGTACAACGTGCATAAACCAGCGAAGAACATCCAAATGAATTTACAGATTCATCGATATATACATTTTTATGAAAAAAAGCAACGACATGGTTGAACTCATTTTAGTAGACCAGCATAGTAAAGTTGTATAGACTTGTGATTATGGTGGAGGACTTACAGTGCCCTTGATGCTGCATAGCTAATAAAATTAAATTAGTCATTTAGATTACTGCCCATGACCAAAGACAAGATTAAACCCCTTATATATCACTTTTAATCATCTGTTTATAATCATTTACAGATTAGTTTATATATTAGCTTCGAGATTGGATGGTGCGATTCTAATAATATGTATTTATGCTTTTTACATGAGTATATGTGTAAAATTATATGATAAAATGTTTTTGGAGTTCAAGCAAAATTTATGGTCTACGGAATAAGCTATATTATTTATTTAATTTTATCCGTGGCAACGCGCGGGCATTTGTGCTAGTAATTATAAAGCAAGCAACCAATCCTTCGTGCGTTCTGCCTCTTGATTTTTCGTACGTCGTTGACCGACTCCTTCGCGTGAGCCAGACGCCTCCCATTGACCGCACCTTGTCCGCCCATCTCAAGGACTGATTTGATGCCCTAGGTTCGCATCGGATTAACAAATCATACCCAATACTACTCAAAGTCCAAAGTTCAAACACAATCACAACGTACGTGGAATCCGAATGAAAACTCAATTGAAACAATAAAGAAGGCCTCGACCAGAACAAGGTTGGATAGAACAGAACAAATATAAAAGATTAGAAAAGACCGGATGAAAGGTGAAAAACATTCATGAACACCCAAATCGAAGGTAAGGAACATCTACAGGCGGATCCGCCGTTTGCCAGCAACCGTGATGGCTCATTGGGCATGTTGCAGGCGCCGCATGCTGGCAGTTGGTGGCCCTTTGCCCTGGCCACACCGGCCGGCTGACATGCACATGATCAGGCACACGTTCCCCTTATGAATCAAAACAATCAGTTTGTTTTCACCGGAAGAAATTAGAATAAGGGCAATCCCAACCCAAGACACTAGTAGTGATGTCTATAGTCTCTACATCATCAAGAAACTAGTATAAGACACTACCTCTCCAACCCAAACACTACTATTCCAAACTCAAATTTAATGACACTCACCTCTCACTATGTCTTGGATAACGTGTAGAAACCATGTCTCATGCAAGACCCGGTTTTCTTCTCTTTCTTCATTAACTCACTTGACACGTAAGCTTTTGATCTATGTGGCATGCCATTTAATTCTATGGACATCATCCTAATCATGGGGTTGGGACTGCCCTAAGGAGGAGACGAGCTGCACACACCATACCAACTACCAACACCGAGGACCATGTCGAGGGCCGGCTTCTCCAGGGCCAACACATGTGCACGTCGCCCATGCACCTCACCCCAGCCACACCCTCTTCCTACTCCTGGACGCAGGCGCTGCTCGCGCTAGATGCGGCTTGCCTTCTTGCTTCCCCCACAGGGGCATGGTTCATGGTTGCAACCAGGTGCTCTCCCAACGCCGCCCTAGCGAGCTTACAAACGAACGGAAGAGGATAGAAGCAGGGGAGAGAAGGGAGAAGAAATGAGCAGGGATAAGGATGAAGCTCAGTGAACAGTGAGTTGGGGAATAAATGTTTTGCCTTTTGGGGAGAGAGAAAATGGAGGCACGGACCCAAACCTCATAATTCGAGCGGAGTTTACTTAAATTATTTCAGGTCCGACTCACATCTAATATACCTTTCTTATATATAATTTCTATATGCATTTTCATGCAAAGGCTCATGTGCTAATTCTGAAGATCGCAAGGAGTGTGTATTAATCAAACTCACGGAATACTCATAATTTCTTACAGGAAACTAGGCGTATGTATTTTGGATCTTGGGTACACATTTAAATTTTAGTTCCATTGCTCCAAACAAATGATAAAAAGACAGGTAAAAAAGTCCCACCCATGCTTTTAAAAATGTTGGTAAAAGGTAAATCTATATGATCTCTAAATGACTTTCGCATACAAATCATCTAAACTTTTGCATTATATTATTTTCACCCGTTGGTTCGCAAGAGCATAATTGCTAGTATTCTTAAAGTATATAAATATATAAAACAATCATCTAATATATTAGGTATATTCTAAAAAGCAGCTAACCCGTGCATCCGCACGGGTTGATGGACTAGTGTATAAAATGAAAACCAGTCAATGGACCAACACTGAAGCCACAATATCATCAAACTTGACCAGCACATTTTTCAACTTGTTCTCCATAGGCCACGTCCGTTGTAAGCTAATCCAATCCACTTCATTGGAGAACTCTCTACTTCTCTAGCATATTTGATCGCACCAGTACCCGTGGCATTTCTTTCAGAACCTCCTTTAGATGCTCAAACATCATCTGCTCCCAATGTTCCCTCATGAGTGTGATCAAGAACAATCACGTTGTACTTATATAAACATGGGGACTTCCATTTCCTTTTTTTTCCTTGCACAATTGCTGGTCATCTTGAAGATTTTTACCTTCTGGGAAATACAATAAATGTCAGGTACAACTCAATGAATCCTACACAAATTAAAGGGATATATGACAGATACAATTGAATGGGCATTTTAAGTGAAATTCAGGAACTTTTATACTTTTTTTCATTTTAAGTTCTTTGTTACAACAGGACTCTCATGCATTAAACATGCCGTAAATTTTTTTAGAGTTAAATACACCATGGGCCCTTAAACTTGTCGTGAGGTACCACTTAGGTCCACGAACTCGCAAAATGAGTTTCTGGCTCCCTAAACTTGTTTGTTTGTGCCATTTAGGTCCGTAATCCCTCGTGGAAGCAATTTCGCTGATGTGGCATCGCCACGTGGAGCTGACTGTATTTTGGCGGGAGTTTTCGGCCATTAGGTGCTGGAGCTTTTTGCAGCTAGGTCCAGAGAAGAAAGCAAATCTTGCCCTCTCTCTCTCTCTCTCTCTCTCTCTCTCTCTCTCTCTCTCTCTCTCTCTCTCTCTCTCTCTCTCTCTCTCTCTCTCTCTCTCTCTCTCTCTCTCTCTCTCTCTCTCTCTCTCTCTCTCTCTCTCTCTCTCTCTCTCTCTCTCTCTCTCTCTCTCTCTCTCTCTCTCTCTCTCTCTCTCTCTCTCTCTCTCTCTCTCTCTCTCTCTCTCTCTCTCTCTCTCTCTCTCTCTCTCTCTCTCTCTCTCTCTCTCTCTCTCTCTCTCTCTCTCTCTCTCTCTCTCTCTCTCTCTCTCTCTCTCTCTCTCTCTCTCTCTCTCTCTCTCTCTCTCTCTCTCTCTCTCTCTCTCTCTCTCTCTCTCTCTCTCTCTCTCTCTCTCTCTCTCTCTCTGGACCCGATCCCCTTTCTCTTTTCTTTCGTGGCTTGAGCCGACGCCTCCTCTGCTTAGGTCCAGGCCATGGGAGGCGATCCAAGTGCTTCGGGCTTAGATCCGCAAGCTACAGGTGCTCTCCCTCTGATCTGGTGCACGGGATGCGGGACGAGGCAGGTGGTGCGGCATGTGTCGCAGAAAGAATGGAGCTTTGGGCGTGTTTTCTACTGTTGTCCCAAGTATAAGGTGAGTTGGTTCAATTGGAAAGGGCTCACTCATCTGTTGTGCAAGCTTTGAACTCTTGATTTGTTGAATCTTGTAGAGAGATGGAAGTGGATGTCCATTTTGGTATTGGGAGGAGGACTATGTCGATGTGCTGGCCGAGGAAGGAATGGCTGTTGCCCAAGCATCAGAGAGCAGTGGTGGCCAAGGAAGCAGGAAAAGATTTGGAGTTGGCAGAGCAATGGCGCAAGAAGGAGATTGGAGCATGACCGGAAACGCAATGGTGAAGAAAAAGATCAACTTGTAGGCATTGGGAAGGAAGTAGTTAGTTTGCTTAAGGCAATTTGCCTACTGTGTCTGTGTGTTCTCTTTGTATTGTTGTTGATCCTATTTGTTCAACTAATGAAGTGATGCAATATCATGTATGATAAACTCATGTATCAGTAATGGTAGCACAATTTGCACTGAATAAGATGCCCATGTTGCTTAATGTTTATACAAAGATATCAACAAAATATGAAGTGTTGCACTGCCACATTCAGTGAGCAAAATATCAGTGTTGCACTGCCTCATTCAGTGAGCAAAATATGAAGTGTTGGCCTGCCACATTCAGTGAGCAAAATATGGCCAAATTGCAGTACATAGGAGTTTGTGGCCATCCTATACAAAATCTATCACAGAACCATCATCCTGTCCAAAAGCATAACAAACAACACTTGTTGTCATCACAGAACCATCAAGCCTTCTTTGGTTTTGTAACCTTGCTTGGCTTTTTCTTGGTTGTAGTAGTAGATGTCTTTGGAGCCTTGCTTCGCTTCTGAATTGGATCATCATTCTTGCGCTTCATACCTCTGGATCTGCCTGCCTTTGTTGCTGTGGTAGGTACCATTGGCCTAGAAGCTGGTATGTTTGACAATATGAATGTAGAATCTGGCAATGGCTGAGAGTTCATGTTCCTTGCGCTGATATGTGATGACTGACCCAAAAAATCAGGTTGACATGATGTCAGGTATATGTCAGATAGAAACATTTGAGAAAAAGAACAAAATATGAAGTGTTACCTCAACATCCAAGTGTGAAAGCATGGTGTTGGACAGTTGTGACAGTAGTGGTTGGCTTTCTTCTCCAAAATGCATGGAAACCTACATATTGATATATGTTATTTACATATGTATTCCCTATGTTGACATGCTTATATCATTGTTGAGTTTGGAATTACCTGGCTTATGTATGGTTCTTCATAGACTTCTTCTAGCAGTTCTTGGGGCTGTTGTACCTCTTCATGGACTTCTTGAGGTTGAAGGTTGGGCCTGATTCCAGCCTTTCTCATCTCACATCCACCTTTGTTATGGCCTTCTCCTCCACAATAACTGCACCTGAAGACTGTACCATGTTTGGACATTTTAGGTCCATGCTTGCCTTCCACTTCATGGGGCTGCTTTCTTCTATTTTTTGGAGGCCTACCAACCTTTTTCTCATACACAGGAGGGAGAACTTCAGGCCCATCTGCTTTGGCCCACATACTTTTATCATTGCAAGGCCAAATCTTAGGCCCATAAGCAAGTAAGTAGCTCTGACTAGAGTAACATTCATGGACAACAGTCTCAGGAGATACCCTTTCATGTCTCAAACAGGATATTGCATGAGAGCAAGGGATGCCAGTGAGGTCCCACCTTCTACAATCACACTTCTTGGCTGCAATGTCCACTATGTGCTGTCTGTCAAAGACTTGCACTTGAAAAATTCCCTTCCCAGCAGGTTGTGCATAACAAGTGTTTGCCCACTCAGTGTTCTTTTGCAGCTTGGTCCTAATCTTGGGACAGATTGGCGCTGCCACATGTCACCAACCTCATTCTCCTTTTTATGATGTCGTGTCATTAGTTGTGTCTTGATTTGTTCCAACATACTGAGAACTGGCATTTCCCTAGCATCTAGAATGTATTTGTTGAAAACCTCACAACTGTTATTCAAGATTATTCCTCCATACTTTGTCTTTAGGTGGCATCCATCTAGGCATATCAGAGGTCTGCAACCACTCAAGAAACCCCTCTTGCATGCATCAAGGGATACATACAGTGAACTAAACAAGTTTCCATCAAGCTTCAAGAAGAAGGTGCTTCCTGGATTGCTCCTCCTAAGCTCATGCCCATAATCCCAAAGCCTCTTGTACTGCTCCTCTTCATCACCAAGTATCTTCTTCATTGCAAGCCTTCTAGCTCTTTGAAGCTTGGTTCTAGGAGGTGTGATGTTCAACTCTTTCTGGACAATTCTTGCAAAGTTTGCAAGTGTCATCTTCTGGTCAGCTCTGAATGTTTCCAGATACTTGGAGGCAAGCCACTTTGATTTGCATGTCTTGAGCACCCATTGCTTCTAACAGTTGTGCTCACCATTATAGGTCTTTACCATCATACCCTTAGTCCTAGTGTCAGTGGATACATACAAATTCCATGGACAGCCATCTGCACATACTGCTCTAAGCCTCCTCTTCTCATTTCTTGGCATGCTGATCTGCACCCTATGCTTCAAGCTATATTCTGTGATAGCCTTTCTAACCATCTGAACTGAATCAAATATCATGCCCACCTTGAATAAAGGATTTTCCAAGTCTTCATCTCTAAATGACTTAAATCTCATCCTGGACTGACCTTTATCCTCAGAGTCTGGCATGTACAACTCATCTTCATCACTTGACATATCATCCTCTTTGTCAGAATGCAACCTGCCCTTTCCTTTTTGGCTGACTGAAGCCTTCTTGCCCTTTCCTATGGTCTTCCCTGTAGCTACACCCTCATCAATAACATCTTCATCAACATTATCAACAAATAAGTCATCATCCTTATCATCAAGCTCATAATCACTATCAATGAAGTCTGAATCACATTCACTTCCACTGTCTTCATGTCCTGCAACATCTGAAGAACTATCTGTTGATATGCCAACTTCACCATCTCCTCTTTTCTTCAAGTTTCAGTAAAATGATGGCAGCTTCTCATATGCTTTCTTGTCAACACATTCAACTTTTGATGGGCTAATAACCTTGGGTAGTGAAGCAATTGGGTTAGCTACTATGTCATCCCAATTCAACCCCGATATATTATCATCATGATCAAAGTACACAACAAAGTTTCTAAGCTTGTTCACTAGTGCAGCCATAACCACTGTGTCTCTGTCTGTTGAAATCATTCTCAGACCATCTGACAAATACTTTCCAGGTAGCAACCAATATATCTTCAGAGCAGTTGATATAGGATAGCCTAGTTGCTCTACGAAATCTATAAGCCACAATGGAGACCATGTATCGACCTCACAGAAATCAAACCAATTCACTTTCTCATCAATATAAGCCCTGTTTCCAGCCTGACCAACAAAAAAACCGCCGTGATGCACCTCGACTATAAATTGGTCACTGTCGGCTCCTACATTACCACAAAGAAACACATTACAACAAGGAAATCATCTACTGCTCTTTGGTTTCTTAAACCCGCAACACAGTTCTTCCGAAATCCAAAACCCTAGGTGAAAAAAATCCCCATTTGCGCAACCACAACCAAACTCATCCACAACAATACCTCCTACAACCACTACTTCCATGGATTGAGGGCTCGATTCAGTCACCGTATACGGGCGGCGGTTCCCCTTATGGACTCAAGGCGGGAACCATCTTGCCGATTCGTTGGATCGGCAAGGGAACTCGCAGGCGGCGGGTACTCCTCGACCCTCCTCACCCACTTCTTTTTCTTGCGTGCCGCCGAACAGCTTCGTCACTCTCTGCTCCGCCGTCACCCTCCTCCCTCCTCTGCCCAGCGACGAACTCGGAGAGGAGATGGGGAAAGAAGTGAATACGAGGGGAGATGAGGGGCCTCTGTGCTTATGTCCATAGGCTTGACCGTCCGCACGCATTGCTCACGTGGCACCTCCGTCCACGCTGGCGATGCCACATCGGCGAAATGGCTTCCACTAGGGGGTTACAGACCTAAATGGCACAGACAAACAAGTTTAGGGAGCCAGAAACTCATTTTGCAAGTTCGTGGACCTAAGTGATACCTCGCGACAAGTTTAAGGGCCCATGGTGTATTTCACTCATTTGTTTACTTGCACGAGAGTGATTGAGCTTTGAAACAGACTTCACATTGTAGCTTTACTGTAAGAAACACCTTCTCTGCCTTCACCGTAGTTTTGACAGCTTTGCCCAGTGCAGAAAAGAAGTACCCTCGCAATACACATCAACAGAAAATGGAACCCTGTGTCAGAACTCACAAATGAAACTGGCAATTTAAAATATTAAAATAGTCATGAGTAACATAAAATAAACAACTGAACAAACTAACCTTGATATAAAAGTAATCATCCCCTCACAGAGCATGATGCCATCAACCACGGATATGTTCATGTCGACCGTGGATACGTTCATGGTGGCCTTCACAACCATGAGGGTAGCTCCAGTGTTGAGTTTTGGAGGGTGCCAAGAAGTGAGAGAAAGCAATGATTGAGGTGCAATACATTGGAGCAAAGTTTGAAGGAGGTGCTAAGCTAACACCCGGTGCAAACTAGAGCACCTGGTGCAAAGGACTAAAAAAATATTCTACATCATCCTCCATGGGCCCCACATAAGTGCTAAACGTTAGAGCAAATTTTACTAAGCTAGCACCTTTCGTGTGGGTCCTATCTTAGCACCATTTCAGGTGCTATACACTGTGGATGCCCTGAATGGGCCATTGCAGCACGCAGCTAATCCCGCTGCCACCACCAGAGCGAGTCCAACCGTCCTCCCAAAAAAGTGCAAATTAGGCTAGTCTCAGTTCATAGTTTCACTATACGGTTATGTAGACCAGAAACTAGGTAACTGAGTCAAAGGAGTTTCATAGTGATGAAACTCCTCTCACCTATCATGAAACTTTTCTTTCTCTCTTCTATGCCACGTCAGCACATTTAATGTCATGAAACTTCCCGTAAAACCCCACTGAGACTGCCTTAAAGCCACTAAAATCAACACCGCAAACAACATTATAGTCGCACTATATCTACTCCCTTAAAAAAGAATACTTACAGATTCTGTTCTAACATGTGAAATGGAGTCTGCAATTCTAATTACCAGATAACCATGCTACCCTTTTACACAAATAAAACCATTTTAATCATGACTCTTTCTATATCCCTATTTTTGCATTGTATCATCTCCAAGTGCAAAAAATCAGACTTTGAAGGGATTGGAGGTGCAATCTGCAGGGATAGTGGAAAAGGAGGATAATAAGTTGATGAATATGAAGGATGAGGAATCTGCATGAATGTTTGATTCTAGCGAGTTGTACTGTCATTTAAAATCAAAATAGGATGTTCTGTAACCTTCCAAAGCGAATTAAAGGCCATGTATAGGAGTTTGTAATCAGTAATGGATAGTCTCCATTAAAAAACAAAAATGGAACAACATAACCGTAAATTCACCTGCAAATATTGCACAGTTTAGAAAAGCACTGAAAAGCAATGCCATTGCAAGACAATGTTATTGTTATGGTCGGTTTAACATACCAGCGTAGGAGGCGTCAGGCATAAGGACTGCAGGGCGTCTGGCAAGGAGTCCAGGTCCTGGTCCAACTTCTATTAGATTAGGAATTGTTTTAGGATTACTTTCGAGATTGTGTTAGATGGAAACTCTTTTGTAATCAGGGCTATTTATAGTCAGCTCCGGGAAGGAATAAAGGAAGCCAGTTTAAACCAATCTAATCTTCTTATCCCAAGTTCTCTACTTCTCCTCTCCTGCTTGATCGCCCCGGCGATAGTTACCTCCGGTGATCTAGTCGCCGGCGTTCGGCCATAACAACTTGGTATCAGCATCCAGCGATTCTGCCATGGGTTCTCCATCAGATTTGGACCAAATCAAGACGCTCCTGGAGGAGCAGAGCAAGGCGCCCAAAGAGCAGAGCGACGCCATCCAGCTTCTGCACAAAGAGTTTGACGACAGCCGTGCCAAGCAGTCGACCAATGACGACGCGCTCGGAACGGTGCTGTAAGATATCATGAAGCGCTTGGAAAAGTTGGAGCCCAGCAAGGAGGATCCATCGTAGGCGTCTTCCGCCTCTCCACCACCCGCCACGGGGCCGCTGCCCGCGTCCAAGTCGGCTGCACAGCCACAACCAGCGGCCAAGTTGAAGCCGCCGCCGCCGCCCAAGCTTTCAGGAAGTGGGATCCTGAACCATGATAACACACTTGTGCATGGTTCCGATCTGCTGCCCAAGTTTTCAACGTCCGGCTCTAAGGCTGTTGATGCCTCCATGGACACCATGGTGCCCCGGTATTTCAAGCTGGACTTCCAGCGCTATGATGGATCTGAGGACCCGCTGCCATGGTTAAGCCGTTGCGAGCAGTACTTCCGTGCGCAGCACACTGAGGAACATCAGAAGATCTGGCTGGCAACATACCACCTCGACAGCGACGCGTTCCACTGGTACGCGCACCTGCAACGTTCTCGCGGTCCACCATCGTGGGAGCTCTTCTACGAGCTTTGCAACACCCGGTTCGGTCCACCAATTCGAAGCAACACCTTGGGCGAACTCCATTCCTTGCGCCAGATCGGCACGGTGGCAGAATACCAGAGCCGCTTTTTGGCTCTGCTTAGCCGCGCCGACCCACTCACCGATCGCCAGGAGCAACAGCTGTTCACATCCGGGCTCGCTGACGATATACGTATTGACGTTGAACTACATGGGCCCAGCGATCTGGAGGAGGCATGTGCTCTCGCCCGAGCATACGAGAAGCGGACAACCAAGCTAGGAGGGCGCTCAGGCTACTCTCGCCCGTTTCAGCAATTGCGAGCGCTGCCAGCACCATCAGCACCATTGACATCATCCGGACCAGCCACTCCGCGCTCGATCAAATGCCTCACCCCATCCGAGATGGCAGAACGCAGGCGCCAAGGCCTGTGCTTCAACTGCGATGAGAAATTCGTGCATGGCCATAAGTGCGCGCGCTTGTTCTTCATCGAGTACGACGACGACCCGCCTAGTGACGCCGGCCAAGAGGAGGAAGCTGTGACCTCAGATGACGACCCACGGATCTCCTTGTACGTAGTCGCGGGAGTCCAAGTCGCTGACACTTTGCGCCTCTGCATACACATCTTGGGGTAGGAGTTCCTCGCGCTTGTGGACACCGGCTCGTCCCACAACTTCATTCAGGACGACATCATGCAACGCTTGGGGGTGAACTTCGAGCCGGTCCGAGCAGGGCTCAACGTGGTCGTGGCCAACGGCGATCGTCTGCCGTGTTCTGGAGTCTGCCGTGCGCTTGACGTCCTGGTGGGTTCTGAGCCATTCAAGATGGAGTGCTTCTCCCTTGCTCTCGGTGGCTATGACTTCATCCTCGGTACACAGTGGCTGCGAACGTTGGGGCCGATTCTGTGGGACTTCTCCACACTCGCCATGACATGCTGGATTAACGGGCGTCGCGTCACATGGCAAGGCGAACCAGGGCCCTCTTCAGCGGCATGCCCGCAACTTCAGCCTGAAACACTATTGCATCATCTCCTGGGCGAGTTTGGGGACCTCTTTGTCGCGCCTACGGGTCTGCCTCCGACACGCATACATGATCACCACATTCACCTGGAGAAAGATGCGTCACCGGTCGTCGTTCGGCCTTATCGATACCCACAGCTGCAGAATGACGAGCTCGAACGACAGTGCGCGGAGATGCTGCGCCAAGGCATCATACGCCTCAGCACCTCGGCGTTCTCTTCGCCTGTTCTCCTCGTGAAGAAGAGCGATGGCTCGTGGAGGTTTTGTGTTGACTACCGCGCTCTCAACGCCATTACCATCAAGGACAAGTTTCCGATTCCGGTGGTCGAAGAATTATTGGATGAACTTCATGGCGCGAAATTCTTCTCCAAGCTGGATCTCCGGTCCGGGTATCACCAAGTGCGCATGAACGTCAACGACATTGCCAAGACGGCGTTCCGCACCCATCACGGCCACTACGAATTCTTGGTGATGCCCTTCGGATTGACGAATGCGCCAGCTACATTCCAGGCACTCATGAACGACATATTGGGTCCGTATCTCCGCAATTTCGTTCTTGTGTTCTTTGATGACATTTTAATCTACAGCAAGACGAGCGCCGCCAGCACCACCAGCGCCGTCGACAAACGCCTCACCCCATCCGAGATGGCGGAACGCAGGCGCCAAGGCCTGTGCTTCAACTGCGATGAGAAATTCGTGTGTGGCCATAAGTGCGCGCGCTTGTTCTTCATCGAGTACGAAGACGACCCGCCTAGTGACGCCGGCCATGAGGAGGAAGCTGTAACCTCATATGATGACCCACGAATCTCCTTGTACGCAGTCGCGGGAATCCAAGTCGCTGACACTTTGCGCCTTCGCATACACATCTTGGGGCAGTAGTTCCTCGCGCTTGTGGATACCGGCTCGTCCCACAACTTCATTCGAGATGACATCGCGCAGCGCCTGGGGGTGAACTTAGTGCCGGTCCGGGCAGGGCTCAACGTGGTCGTGGCCAACGGCGATCGTCTGCCGTGTTCTGGAGTCTGCCGTGCGCTTGACGTCCTGGTGGGTTCTGAGCCATTCAAGATGGAGTGCTTCTCCCTTGCTCTCGGTGGCTATGACTTCATCCTCGGCACACAGTGGTTGCGTACGTTGGGGCCGATTCTGTGGGACTTCTCGACACTCGCCATGACATGCTGGATCAGCGGGCGTCGCGTCACATGGCAAGGTGAACCAGGGTCCTCTTCCGCGACATGCCGGCAGCTTCAGCCTAAAACACTGCTGCAACATCTTCTGGGCGAGTTTGCGGACCTCTTCGCTGCACCTACGGGTCTGCCTCCGACATGCATACATGATCACCACATTCACCTGGAGAAAGATGCGCCACCGGTCGTCGTTCGACCGTATCGCTACCCACAGCTGCAGAAAGACGAGCTCGAACGCCAGTGCGCGGAGATGCTGCGCCATGGCATCATACGCCTCGGCACCTCGGCGTTCTCCTCACCCGTTCTCCTTTTGAAGAAGAGCGATGGTTCATGGAGGTTTTGTGTCGACAACCGCGCTCTCGACGCCATTACCATCAAGGACAAGTTTCCTATTCCGGTGGTTGAAGAATTATTGGATGAACTTCATGGCGCAAAATTCTTCTCCAAACTGGATCTCCGGTCTGGGTATCACCAAGTGCGCATGAACGTCAACGACATTGCCAAGACGGCGTTCTGCACCCATCACGGACACTATAAATTCTTGGTGATGCCCTTCGGATTGACGAATGCGCCGGCCACGTTCCAGGCACTCATGAACGACATCTTGGGTCCGTATCTCTGCAATTTCATTCTTGTGTTCTTTGATGACATTTTAATATACAGCAAGACGTGGGCGGAGCACCTGCAACACGTTCGCCTCGTCCTCTCCAAGCTCCGTCAGCATCAGCTTTGCCTCAAGCAATCCAAGTGTGCATTCGGAGTCACAACGGTGTCGTATCTGGGGCATGTGGTGTCGGCTGATGGGGTAGCAATGGAACGCCAGAAGGTTCAGGCAGTGGCAGATTGGACTAGCTCATGTTCGGTGCGCGCACTGCGCGGATTCTTGGGATTGGCCGGCTACTATCGACGCTTCATCCAAGGTTATGGTGCCCTCGCTGCTCCTCTCACAAAGCTGCTCACCAAGGATGGGTTCGTGTGGACCGATGCGGCCGAATCTGCGTTCCAGCAACTCAAGCTCGCTCTCTCCTCGGCGCCGATGCTCTAGCTTCCTGACTTTCAGCGGTCATTTATTGTTGAGTGCGATGCGTCGGGGTCTGGCATGGGAGCGGTGCTGCACCAAGGCTCAGGGCCAGTGGCATTCTTCAGCCGGTCTATGGCGCCCCGCCATGTTGGTTTTGCTGCTTACGAGCGAGAACTGATCGCTCTTGCTCAGGCGGTGAAGCATTGGAGGCCATATCTGTGGGGGCGTTCATTTATTGTGAAGACCGATCATTACAGTCTGAAGTTTTTACTTGATCAACGCCTCTCTACAATTCCTCAGCACCGGTGGATTAGTAAACTTATGGGGTTCGACTTCGTGGTGGAATACAGGCCGGGCAGCATGAACACAGTGGCGGATGCTTTGTCTCGACGGGACAGTGATGCACTCATGGTTGCGTCCCTCTCATCACCCACCTTTCAGCTCTGGGAAACTTTATGCAACTAGCTGGGCGCCTTACCAGAATATCAACAGCTTCGGGCAGATGTTGCGGCAGGATGCAAGGACGAGTAGTGGAGCGTGGTAGATCAGTTGGTTACTGTTGGCCGTAAAGTGTTCGTTCCAGCCAATGCGCCGGCCGTTCAGCAACTCATATCCGCCGCGCATGAGGTTGGGCATGAAGGAGTACAGCGCACACTCCACCGCCTGCGTGCTGACTTCAAGATTGTTGGGGACAAGGCGCTGGTCCAGGCATTTGTGCGAGATTGCGCCGTGTGCCAACGCAATAAGACCAGCCATCTACATCCAGCCGGGCTTCTCCAGCCTCTTCCAATTCCAACTCAGATATGGAGTGATTTGGAAATGGATTTTGTGGAAGCACTACCTAAGGTGAACAACAAGACAGTAATCCTTACAGTGGTGGACCGACTCTCGAAGGCTGCGCATTTTATTCCGTTGGGGCATCCATACACGGCCACGTCAGTTGCTCGTGCCTTCTTTGATGAAGTGGTTCGTCTTCATGGTCTACCGTTGTCCATTGTCAGTGATCGTGATCCAGTGTTCACCAGCAATTTGTGGCGGGAGTTGTTTCGTCTGTCAGGAACCAAGCTCTGCATGAGTTCTGCCTTCCATCCTCAAAGTGATGGCCAATAAAGTGATTGTTATGTACCTGAGGTGTTTGACTGGGGATCGGCCCAAGCAGTGGCTCTGGTGGTTGCCATGGGCGGAATATTGCTTCAACACGGCCTACCACGCAAGTTTGCACACAACACAGTTTCGTCTTGTCTATGGGCGGGACCCTCCGGCCTTGGCGGCGTATACTCGTGGTGATGCTTGAGCACCGGCCGTCGATCAGATGCTGAAGGAGCGTGATGAGTTCCTCCAGGACGCTCGGGACCGTTTGCTCCAGGCTCAAGAACAGGCGAAGCTATATTAGAATGAGCAGCATACAGCCATGGATTTTGGCGTTGGTGATTGGGTATGGGTCAAGTTGCTACATCGGCTAACTGCATCGTTACCTCATCAGACTAAGGGGAAGCTGTCACCTCGTTTCTATGGGCCTTATCAGATTCTGGAGCGCATTGGTGAGGTGGCATACAAAGTCAAGCTGCCTGAGGGGGCGCGGATCCACAATGTGTTCCATGTGGGTATGTTGAAGGCATTTCGTGGTCCTCCTGCTGCTGCATTATCGCCACTGCCCCCCTGCTGCACGGTCGAGTTTTGCCAACCCCTTTGCAAGTCGTGAGGAGCAGGTTGGCTCGAGGAAGGTGGGAGGTATTGGTGCGTTGGGATGGTCTGGCTGCCAGTGAAGCGACTTGGGAAGACGTGGAGTCCTTCAAGCAGCGCTATCCGGCATTCGAGCTCGAGGACGAGCTCTTTCCGAAGGAGGGGAGAGATGTTATGGTTGGTTTAACATACCAGCGTAGGAGGCGTCAGGCATAAGGACTGCAGGGCGTCTGGCAAGGAGTCCGGGTCCTGGTCCAACTTCTATTAGATTAGGAATTGTTTTAGGATTACTTTCCAGATTGTGTTAGATGGGAACTCTTTTGTAATCAGGGCTATTTATAGTCAGCTCCGGGAAGGAATAAAGGAAGCCAGTTTAAACCAATCTAATCTTCTCATCCCAAGTTCTTTACTTCTCCTCTCCTGCTTGATCGCCCCGGCGATAGTTACCTCCGGTGATCTAGTCGCCGGCGTTCGGCCATAACAGTTATGACCTTAGATATAAGTGGAGTCTTTCTGGGCAATATTACTCCATATTTTTCCTTAGTTGCTGCCTCCTGCAAATACACATAAGTTGCAGTGAGCCAGTTAGCAGGCAAACCACACTAATACTACATACTTGGCATTGTAGAACAATCACTAATGGGATAAAATTCAAAAGACAAAAAGAATAATGCCAATTCTATCATAGTTTTGGTCTTTATAAATTTTTAGAAGTCACACAATTATGAGATTAAGAATGTAAACTAAAATGAGATGGCAGTGAATAAACAAAGTTACATAATAGCCCAAACTCAAATTGCAACAAATATGGTCATTCTTTTGAGTTACTTACAACAAACCAGTAGCACAACCATTATTCTTTTCATAGTTCCGGCCAACGTACTCTAACATCCTAGATGGTAAAATTTCTTCACCAGTACATATCAACGTTAATTGAGATAGAAAATTAGGAACCGGAAATGTGCGGTTAGAATTGGTTTCTCACTGTCTGTCGGGGACAACCATAAGGGGTCCCCTAACCAAGGGGATAATCACCCTTCGAAAACGCAAAACAACCCACTCCCAAATCTCCATGGCCAGAAGGGACCTGAACTTGCAAAGGCCCACGGCCCGCTAAAGGCTAACGGCCCATTCAAGACGCTCCATCGAGCATCCCGACGCGCGCACCACCTCTGCCTCGCTCGAGGGTGCCGGCCCCCCTCGAGCGAACGACGCACTCCACCTCACTCGAGGTCTCTCCGTTCGAGCCCCGTATGACTCTCGAGTCAGGAAACTCTGCCTCGTTCGAGGCTACCCCTTGGATCAACAGAACGCGCGCTCACCTGCTCCGCTGATAGGCACATTTCACTACACCACAACCCCAATTTAGCGAGTGACTTCAGTCGCTAAAGTTTGTTAATCACCCTCAAACCGTCCATCGATAAAATGTTGCTGCGGACCATCCGACGGTAATTTAAAGTGTACCTAGTGACCATCCATCGGTATATACCGTCCATCGGTAAAACTTCATTTGGGTCGAATCATCCATCGGTGAATAAGGCCCACCCACGTGAAGACTTGATCCAGGTCCAATAGAAACCCTAGGTAGCAAAATAATAGTCCATCCCGCCACAACCACTCCCAAAACGCCGCCGCCGCGCGCTGTGCTTCCTCTCCGCGCGCCTCCGCTGCCCCCAAAATCTCAGCCTCGCGCCTCTCGCCGCAAAATCTCGCCAGCGCGCCCTCCAAATTTCCTCGCGGCCCTCGGATTTTCGCTCGCCGCCACGCCCCGCCTCAGATTTCGCTCGCCGCGCCCCGCCTCTAAATCTCCACCGAGCGCCCCACCTCTTCCTCCCCTCGCCCTCTCATCTGGATCCCCAGTCTCCTCGGAGCACCCAACCCCTCACCTGCACACTCGCGCCACCGTCTTCATTGGCTTCTGCGGCAGCTCCGGCTCCTTGCCCCCTGCTGCAGCACTGGCCTTGCCCCTCGCGGCAGCTGAAACGAACCGGATTCTCAACGACAAGAATCCGACTCCCTGTACCCTTGAGATAGTCCCAGGAATAGCAGCTATCTCGTACAGAACTCATCTCAGTCGATATGCGCAGACAACATTAACCCAAGTTCAACTCATCACCAGCACCTTATCTCACCAGAGATCACACTTCCCAAACCAGCCATCAATCACAACCACGTTGGGCTCGTCCTGCCTCAGCAGGTTCCCACAAATATCAACCACCAACACCTTTCACTCACTAGTCGACTCGGTGAGCTCCCTCCCCACCTTGTCTCATCAGCAACGCTGGACCAATCTCTCATAACCCAAATCAAAGGATGAGGTAAGAAAGCAGATTCCCATGCTAGTCGGAACTTATCAGAAGCGGGTCATCCGTAACCGTGGACACGGCTATACATATAGTTTACACTCTGCAGAGGTGGCACTCCAGGAATCCATCTGGAACCATCCGGGCTGCAGACGGTAATGAGCCATCTTGAGACACAGCCCATAGCAGAGACCCTAAGAAGTAACGGTGCCATACTGTCTCCCTGGGCTCGGGAAACAATCTGAGCTAACAGTTGCCCCAGGGTCGTGAAACCTTCCCACCGGGGCCAGTCGGGGGCAGTGGTAAATCAGGGAGAGTACGCCGCAACGAGTCCCCCTTACACATCAAACTCGCATCTCCTACAGGTCTGGCACCGCACTAAGTAGGCTTGCTGGAACCCTCCCCATTCTGGGTAGACGGTGAGCACTGTAATCCACGTCTGAAAGATGGTCTCGACTCGGTCCTTAATTGTCGGTAAAGCGAGTATCAGCGACAAAGCGATCCGCCGCAACGGTCCGCAATCGGCACCCATGACAGGTATTGCCGCCCAACTCCCCAAAAGTAACCAAGAACCATGTACCCGCAACAGGTACTCCACAGGGACTACCCGAGTGTAGCCCCCAAGCACCCCAATCAAACGATCGGGTTGTTATTACTCGCTTACACCGCCTAGCTGCAATACTCCTCCCAAACCACCCACAACTCACGCCAAGAGGATCAGATCACAACCATCCCAACACATGCAAGCATAGCATTTAATATTCAGTGGATAATAGGATAGCAAGGTAACAGGATAATAACAAAGGAAGTGCAGGTTTATCATGCGATTAAAAGTAAAGCGCTAGCATTCTAATAGCATGTCTAATAGGTATATCCAATGGCTCAGATCCGGCCGCCCCCGAGTCAAACCGCAGGATACCGGTCAGCCCTTCGTGGTAGTCCGGCTCCTCCACGAACTCCGTTGCTCCTAAGGTTGCGTAAGATAAAATAAGACGCGGCTACTAGCAAAGAAACACCAAAACAGCGAGGAAAGAAGACCCAAAGAACACCAAACTCTACACTAACGCGTAGGTCATGATTTTAGAAAAATATAGAAACTGGTTTCATATTTTTCTGAGCTATGGTTGATTTATTATCAATTTCTGAAGTTTAAATCATTTTTTGAAATTAATAACTGATTTTTCGAAAAGAAAAACAGACATAAATCAGCCTGCTGACGTCATCATGACGTCATGCTGACGTCAGCAGTGGGGTCCGCCTAGGGTGACGTCAGCGTTGACTTGGTCAACGATCAACAGTCAACGGTCAACCCTGGTCAATGGGCCCCACTAGTCAGTGACACACAGTGGCTGACAGGTGGGCCCCATGCGTCAGCGCTATTATTGGAAAAAGTTAAACGTGGCTGGGCTGCTGTTGGGCCAAAAGCGACT
>OAMR01000042.1:2579308-2593788 GCA_900205405.1 Echinochloa crus-galli
ACAGCTCCGCTCCGGCTCCGGCTTCGGCTTCTCCCCGGGCGGCGGCGACGGTGCAGACGGCGGCGACGCGGGGACGACGATCGGCGGCTCCTAGGCCCACTCCTCTTCCTTCTCCTCCTTCCTCAACACCCGAGACGCCTCCCTCTCTCCTCACCCTCTCGATTCGGTGGCTGGAAAACCCCAATGGGGTTGCGGCAACTCAAAGGGGGAGAGGCCTCCCGGCGGGGGTTTTATAGGGCGGCCGCGCTAGGGTTCGCGGGCACGGACGGCGAGATGGTTAGCTCGAGCCTCCGTGGACACGCGTCGTCATCACAACGGGCCGCGAAGGGGCTGATGGGACCGGCTCCCGGGTCACGGACGCGGCGGCAGAGAGAAGGGCGCCGCGCGCGGGGAAGAAAGGGGGAGGAAGAGAAAGCTGACAGGCGGGGCCCGCCGGTCAGTGGGAGGTGAGGCGGGGACGCGGCGTCCACGCGGTGGGGAGAAGGCTGGGCCGCAGCTGGGCCGTAAGGCCGGCTGGGCTGGCTCGGTGAAAAGTTCGGGGGCTGGTTTCGGACTTTAGCCCAATAAAACCAAATTAACTCCAAATCACACTATTTGATCCTTAGCACTTCAGTTTATTTTTATTTAATTTAAATTTTTGCCTAAGAGCAAAGGGGGCAAATAGAGAGCAATCTTATATGTTTGTTTACATGCACAACAATTCCACCAAAAATTTTTAAATCCTCATTTTTGCATTCCAACAAACCCTAAGGTAAATTTTAGGGTTGTTACAGCAGCGCCGGCCTTGCCTCCCGCGGCAGCGACGGCTCGCGTCCCGCGGTAGCCCCAGCTCCCTACCTGCTGCAACAGCGCCGACGGCTACTGGGGCTCTGCTTCACACTTGCTAATTGAAGGTGAAGCCCAAGTTGTGAACGCCTAAATCTTCTGCTTCTCCCAACCTCCAAATCTGTACGCATGTGTTGGCTTCTCCTCTGCACTCCCATGCCAGGCTGAAGGAATTCTATTGTTTCTTGTAGATTCACTTTTGGGAGTAGCATCATTTATGGGATTTTGTTTCTCCGTATCAATTTAACCTTACTAATTTAGGATTCTGTTGCTCCATAGTCATGAATGAGAACATATATGTGAACCTGCATGTGTAATATTTAGTGCTTTGTGTTGGTCACTTTTTAAAAAATTGTTTGTTTTTTCATCTGGTGCTTCCTTGTCTCAAGGAATGTGTGAGGAAGCACAAAAGAATTCTGCTTCTTAGATTAGCGACTTAACATGTTGTTTCCCTGTTGCAGGAGAAAGTGTTCACGCATAAGGACAGAAATTGCTGCAACCGATTTTCTCTGAAGGTAAGACATCATAATCCATGTGCTGTAATTTTGCATCTTTCTTTTCCTATATTAGATTTTCTCAGTGTCCTTTACTGGATTGCCTCTTTCAGGGTGAAGGAGCTTGTGAACATCGTGCAACCTGCCTCTAAAACATTTACAGCAGCTACTGCACATTGTTTTGGGCATCTACGACACTTGTAGCACTTATACCGACGGGACTTACACCGTCTTCAAGGGTCCATCGGTATAACTTTATACCGATGGAATCTCCATCGTTATAGCAGCTTATACCAACGTTCCGTCAATCGTTCTTTTGAGGTTGTGGTGTAGAATTTGTTGCACTTGGATTGCTCGCGTTGGATTTTCATGATGTGCTCGCGTTGGAGCGCATCGCACAGGACGAGTCCGACGGCGCGTGTGCGGGCTCGCGTCGTGGCCGTGGTGATCACGTCGTGTACTTGCAGGCTGTTAGAGTTTGTAGCAGCAGGGATGGTCGAGTCGTTGGCCGAGGCGTCAAAAGCGGAAGGATCACGATGATCAGGTGCACGAGTGAAGGTGAAGACCGGGTGGTGCGGAGGAGTTCGTGGCTCGTACGCAGGGGAGACCGGGTCTGCCGGAGACGATGCGTCCGTGTGCCTCAAGCTCGGCACGGTGGATCGTGTGGGCGCTGCGTCGTCATTTGTGGGCTACAAAAGGCCATGTACTCCCTGTTGTAACATTGGTTGGTGACCATATGAGCTGAATAGCAAGCCAACATACAGGCCGTATGGCGGCCGGGGCGTTCGTCGCCTGGAAAAACATTGTTCATCTTCCTCCTCGGGTTCCCGGCGTGTGCCTCCCGCGGCAGCGACGCTGCGTCCCGCGGTAGCCCGGCTCCTTACCTGCTGCAACAGCGCCGACGGCTACTGGGGCTCTGCTTCACACTTGCTGATTGAAGGTGAAGCGCACATTGTGAACGCCTAAATCTTCTGCTTCCCCCAACCTCCAAATCTGTACGCAAGTGTTGGCTTCTCCTCTGCACTCCCATGCCAGGCTGAAGGAATTGTATTGTTTCTTGTAGATTCACTTTTGGAGTAGCGTCCATTTATGGGATTTTGTTTCTCCGTAACCTTACTAATTTAGGATTATGTTGTTCCGTAGTCATGAATGAGAACATATATGTGAACCTGCATGTGTAATATTTAGTGCTTTGTGTTGGTCACTTTCTTAAAAAATTATTTGTTTTTTCATCTGGTGCTTCCTTGTCTCAAGGAATGTGTGAGGAAGCACAAAAGTATTCTGCTTCTTAGATTAGCGACTTAACATGTTGTTTCCCTGTTGCAGGAGAAAGTGTTCACGCTTAAGGACAGAAATTGCTGCAACCGATTTTCTCTGAAGGTAAGACATCATAATCCATGTGCTGTAATTTTGCATCTTTCTTTTCCTAGATTAGATTTTCTCAGTGTCCTTTACTGGATTGCCTCTTTCAGGGTGAAGGAGCTTGTGAACATCGTGCAACCTGCCTCTAAAACATTTACAGCAGCTACTGCACATTGTTTTGGGCATCTACAACACTCGTGGCAGCCAGTCTTGTAGCTGAGAAGATATTGGGTGAAGGGGCTTGAGTACAAGGGTATTTATTTTTTTTGCTCAGTCCTTCATATTGCCTTTTAAGTTTATGTTTTGTTATATGCCTGTGCTCTTTGTTGCAATCTTTTAGTGTCTTGAAAGATATATTTGAAAGCAGCTTCATCTCCCTATAAAGGCACATGGATAAAACATGGATCAATAGTGAGGCTAGGTACAGCACAACTATTTCACAATATGCTAAAAGTGTTCTTCAATTACCATGGTATTCACATAATAAGTTGCATGTAGGCACACAAAGGCATATTTACAAGGGGTGAACGGTTTCCTAGCTTATGCATTTAGAAATTCAGCAATAGGAAACAAGATATTGTGCCCTTGCAGAAAGTGTGTTAACTCATTTTGGAGAGAGGCAAGTGATGTGCGTGAGCACTTGATATGTGATGGTTTTCTAAAAGGGTACACAAAATGGAACTTACATGGAGAAACAAATTCCCCTTATATGAATCATGGGAATAGTGATGGTGCTGATCATATGGAGGAATCTAACGAAGAAGATGAAGTATCTGAATTGCTTAGAGACCTAGCCTGTGGTTTAGATGATAGAGGGGATTTTGAGGACAACAGTTCTGTCCAGCAGCCTTGTGATGAACTGCGGGCCCTTCAAAAGTTGGTAGATGCCAATAGTCAAGAGTTATACCCTACTTGCAAGAATTATACAAACTTGCGTTTCCTAATTAGATTGCTTCATATCAAACTCCTTGGAGGATGGACTGATAAAAGTTTTGACCTGCTACTAGATCTGCTTAATGGTGCATTACCTGAGGGTTCAGCTCTTCCTAGAAACTTGTTTTGACTTGCTACTAGATCTGCTTAATGATGCATTACCTGAGGGTTCAGCTCTTCCTAGAAACTACTATGAAGCTAAGAAACTGATTAAATCCATAGGACTGGGGTACGTTAGTATTCATGCATGTCCAAATGATTGCATTCTTTATTGGAGGGATCATAAAGACTCTAATTCGTGCCCAAAGTGTAAGGTTTCAAGGTGGAAATCAGTTAGAAAGAGTCTAGATGGGAAACATGTATATAAGGTTCCTAGGAAGGTTCTTCGCTACTTTCCCATAAAGAAGAGGCTACAAAGGTTGTTCCTATCTTCTAAAACAGCAAAGCTAACTAGGTGGCATGATGAGGAACGAACAAAAGATGATGTACTTAGACATCCTGCAGATTCTCCTCTATGGAAAGACTTTGATGATAAACATCCAGAGTTTGCTGTAGACAGCCGCAATATCCGTCTAGCATTTGCCACCGACGGATTTAATCCATATAGGGGAATGAATGTTAGCTATAGCATTTGGCCTGGTATTTGCATCCCCTATAACTTCCCACCTTCAGTGTGCATGAAGCAATCAAATTTCATCCTTTCTTTGTTGATTCCTGGTCGACATGCTCCTGGTAGTGATATGGATGTCTATTTTCAACCACTTGTTTATGATCTGTTAGATATGTTTGTCAATGGAGTGAGACCTTATGATGCTTCCAAGAAGGAGTTCTTCCAACTGCGGTCAGCGGTATTGTGGACTATTACTGATTTCCCAGGTCTAGGCTATGCGTCTGGTTGTGTCACATCTGGTGAAGCAGCATGTCCTGATTGCCACTCCTATATATGTTCACTTAGACTTGGTAACGGCACCAAGACTTGCTATATGGGTCATCGTAGGTTCTTGCATGAAAATCACCCATTTAGGTTTGATGTTGAAAAATTTGGTTCAATTGAGCTTAGGTCAGCACCTACTCCACTTTCTGGTGAGGAAATTTTGAAGTGCACAGAAAATATTGTTACTGTTTTCGGAAAGGATCCAACTGGAAAGAAACCTACAAACAAGAGACGTAAGGAAGGGGAGCCATTAGTCATTTTCAAAAGGAGATCTATTTGGTTCATACTTCCATATTGGAAAGAGTTGATGATGCGACATAATTTTGATGTCATGCACATTGGAAAAAATGTGGATCAGAACTTAGTTAATACATTTTTGGGTACTGATGGGAAATCTAAGGATAATTTGAATTCTCGCTTAGACCTTCAAGCTCTAGGTATTAGAAGTGATCTTCACCCTATTGAACTTGAAGGTCAATTTTATTTACCACCTGCACCATACACAATGAGCCCAGATGAGAAGAAATTATTTTGTGAAGTATTAAAAGGGGTAAAATTTCCTGCTGGTTATGCATCTGATATACGGCACAATGTTCATGTCAATGAGAGAAAGTTGTTCGGGCTTAAGAGTCATGAGAGCCATATTGTTCTACAATACTTGCTGCCACTAGCTGTGAGAAAGATATTGCCAGAAATAGTCAGTGCTGCGGTGATTCGTGTTAGCAATTTTTTCAAGAAACTTTGTCGACCTGCTATTCGAATAAGTGATATGGAGAATCTAGAGGCTGAAATAGCTGAAACCTTGAGCCTTCTTGAGACTGTATTCCTTCCTTCTTTTTTTGATATCATGGTACACTTGATGGTTCACCTTCCTGCCCAAGCAAGAATGGCTGGTCCAGTACATTTTCGTAGCATGTGGCCTGTTGAGAGGTAATTCCCTTGGGCAAATTGCATCATAGGAAAGAATAAATACCCTATTTTTACAACATCATGAGCCTATTGTATATATGTGTACAGGTTTTTGATGAGATGCAAGGGTGACGTTCGAACAAAAAGTCATCCAGAGGGGTCCATTATGGAGGGTTCTTTGTTTTATGAGAGCCTTACACTTTGTTCTCGCTATTTACATAGTGAGACTCAATTTAATCGGCGGGTTAGAAATGATGTGGGGCTTCAAGCAGAAAACTTTAGTACAACTCCTTTCTTTCGCAGCATTGGTTGGGGTTTGGCTGGAAAGTGCCTAGTGAATTTAGACTAGAAGACTTGGCTGCAAGCACGTAGATATGTTTTGTTCAACTATGCCAATATAGGACCTTACTTGGAGTAAGTTATCTAATTCAGTAAACAACATAGATTAGTTTTCCATGCATGGTAAAGTAATATATTGAACTTTGCAGCAAGCATGCTCAATATCTATCCTCAATTGGTCTTCGAAAACGAGACATCAACCGCGTGCAGCATGAATCCTTTCATGAGTGGCTTAGGTCACATGTGTAGGAAGAAAAACTTAGCACATGTCATTTGAGATGAACTTAACACCTACCTTAACAGTAGTGTTTTCATAATAACAGGTGGAAGCAATGTGCGAGGAAGCACCAAATGAGATACAAATATTAGCTAAGTCACCAATGATGATTGCACGAAAGTATAGTAGCTACACAATAAATGGATTTGATTTCCATACAGAATTTTATGATGAGGGTAGGTCTGTTCAAAATAGTGGAGTTGCTCTGGTCGCAGAGTCAGCATGTTTTGAAAGTGGAAAAAATGATATGATAATAGGAAGCAGGACCTATTACGGTATTATAAAGGAGATTATTGAACTGAACTATCAACACAAAGGAAATGTTGTTCTTTTCAAGTGTGATTGGGTTGACAACCGTGTGCAGGACAAATGGGTGAAAACTGATCAGTTTGGGATCACCTCTGTCAACTTTAAGCATTTATACAATACTGGTGAAAAAATATCAGATGAGCCTTTCATTCTAGCATCACAGGCAATCCAAGTCTTTTATGTTCCAGACCCCATTGATACTGAGTGGGTAGCTGTTCTTCAGTCAAAACCAAGAGACTTCTATGACATGGATAATTTAGAGATTGAACACCTAGATAATGGTAATGGGCTGGTTGTGCCATTGCCTGATCTAAATGGCAATGTTACTGTGGATGTTGTTAATGCGGTTGTTCCTACTGTTAGAACAGATATAGATGGCATAGTTGTTGATGCAAAAAAGTGTAAAAAAAACTCTAAGAAGTAAGTCTAGTTTGCACAATGTGGCTGCTATGTTTTGTTACAGTTGCTTGCAAAATAGTTTCTCTTCTATTTACTGATGTATTTGTGCTTTTTCAGGAGAAAAAATGTCAAGCGCAAGAAGAAGCAGTGAAGCTGCTCCCATGAATAAGTATGAGCAAGAAAAGCTTGCAAATATAGCAAGAAACAAAAAAATACTGGAATCTCTTAATCTTCCTCCCATGAACACCAAACTGCAGCCGAATCAACCTAGCAAAAGAAGAAAGGTTAGCCTATTCATCCTAATCTCCATACTAAGAACACCATTGTACAATAGTGTCTGAACATTTCTAACCAACTAATTCACACAATTATCTGACTTTCCTGTAGAAAACTTATCCCCCAGTTAGTGCAGCAGCTGAAGGTCACAATTTACGACCAAGGACACAAAGAAACAGTAGTGAGATTGCAAACGAAGAGATAGCTCATAATCCTAACATTGAAGCAGCATCTGGAGATTTCTTATGTGACAATGAAGGTCTGTAGTGTGTATAGTAGCTTCTTATTGCAGCATAAATAGCATCCTATGGTACATTTATATTTCTCACATTGAAATCAATTTGCACAGATTTGGATGGTGGTATTCGCAAGAAGAGGTAAGGAAGGGGTATCACTAGATTGGATGACATATTTTCAAGGACACCTGACATGCCTAAAATCAAAATAACACTCAATGAATACGGACAGCCCGTTGGCAAGAATTCTAGGAAGCTTTCTAGTGCAATTGGGTGTCAGGTGAGAAAGACACTCTCAGTTGGGTGTGATGACTAGAGGCTTGTTGATCCTAAAAAGAAGCTGAGAGTTTGGACTGACATAAAGGTATTGCACTATTTGCTTAAATAGGTAGCCAATGCATCCATGTACTTCACATATCACTGTAATTTTAGGACTGGGGGTGGACTTTGTTGACATGCATCTTTTTTGCATGAAAATTAGGCAATTTATGACCTGGATGAAGCTGCTTTCAAGTGGTTTATGGCTACAGCTGGAGTAAAATGGAAGGAGTTTAAGGCAGATTTGAAACAGAAGTATTTTGATGAAACATTAACTGATGAGGAACTGAAGAACAGAAATGGTGATAGAGTAAATGCTGACGATTGGAATTTTCTTATTGCCTATTGGAGGTCTCCTTTATCTCAAGTAAGGAGCAACTAATGTGAATCACTTTTTGACCATTACTTGCCAGTATTACTTATTCTTGAATTCTACAATTTCTTTCATAGGCTCGCACAGCAAGAGCAAAAAAATGTCGTGCAAAGTTGCAACAACTCCATACATCTGGTAGTGTTAGCCATGCTTCTGCTAGGCACAATCTGGTATAGAACCATATCACCCTCTGTGAATTTATTACTTTATTTTGGAAGCTTTCTAGTTGCTGCAATGTTAATTACAAACCTTGTAGGGTGAGAAACTTGGGCGGACACCTCGAAGAGATGAAGTCTTTATCAAAACACATACAAGAAAAAATGGGGTACCTTTAAGGCAGGCAGCACCAACAATTGTAAGTTTTCTCCATATATGACACTGAAATGTAGAATGAACTTCTATTTAATGCTATCAAATGAATATTGCTTTTCTATAGGATGAAATTAAAGCAGTTATTGAAGCCCAGCCAGAGTTGAAGGATAGAACAATTCAGCAAGGTGATGTATTTGCTACTGTTTGTGGAGTAAAGGAGCCAAAGGGACGTGTCCGTGTTTTGGGTCTAGGACCAACTCCCCAAGAAATTGGTACCCCGGGCTTGAAGTCATATGTGCCAACAAGGATCCAGATGGAAGTTCTAGCGCGTCAAAAGGCTGAAAGTGAGAAAATAGCTATGGAACAACGCATCAGGGAGTTAGAGGAGCAAATTCTGGATGAAAGGCAGGCAAGGGCAAATGGTGAAACCAACTCACAGCATGGTTCTAATTCATGGCACCAAGTGGTAAAGTACTCTAATGCCTTTGTCTCAAGGGGTTTAATTTCAGTCTGCAACAGTCTTAGGTGCCACTGCTATGTTGTCTTAACATGTTCTCCCATATTCAATATTTTTAATGTAGAGCCCAAGGTCTGAAGAAGTTGATGAGGCACCTCATAATGCTCTGGGTGAAGAAGATGGTTATGCAGAAAGTGAAGACTATGACCAGTCTGATGATGAGATCTTGCCTGACCAAAGACATGTTGCAGCTCCATCAGCACCTGCCCTGAACATTGCAACTACACCAGATGTGGATGATGCCCCTCGCTATGCACACGATGCACTTGTAATCTTCTTATCCTCCTGCAAAATTTCTATTTGTGATTTAATAGCTGATCCATGCATGAATTACTCAATTTGCATAAATGCATAATCTATTTCAGGTTGGAAAGGATGTGATATTATATGCCATGCTGAGATCTGATCTACCTGTAGCTAAGGGAACAGTCATTTCAACTAATCCAAACTCCATGGTAGGAGGTCAGTCTCTTGGAAAGCAATTTTGTGAAGTTATTGTTAATATTGTGATGAAAAGGGATGCACTTCTGCCTCGCCCTTATGACAATATGGAGTCTATGGCTGGTGCTTATATGATGTCCATTGCATGGCCATACAAGAGGGTAATAACAAGTTACTTACTTTTTTCTTTGTTTCTTAGACCTTTGATGAGTTACCAAAATTTTCTAATTAAGGATACTTGTGACAGCTGAAGGTTGTCGAAAGGGCATCAAAATCTTCTCGAGGTACTGCAGCTAAAGGTGACCAAAACTTGCTCTTATATTTTAGTACTTGGAACCTAAATTACTGAACCTAGACATAGCCCTCAAATCATCTTTTCCTTGGAAGCTTTGGATATACTGACATTCAAAACATGTTCTAGTAATCATTTCTGAAAAGTTAGAATGAAATTGGAGTAGGTTCACTAATTTAAAATTTGAAACCAAATTAGTATAAAGTTTCTTGGATGAGGTGTTACTGATGGCAAGAATAAATTGTCGCTTGCACTTGAAGTGGCTTTGTACACATTTTTCATCAAAAAAACAGAACATGATAAAAATGGGAGGCTGAACTTAAGTTAGGTAAATTAAACTGAACTTTAATTATCACAAACATAACAACCGGCAACCTCTACTAGTTTTCCATATGGTCACGTTAGAGCAACAACCAAACAAAAACAATAGGCAAGGCAATTGTAATGTTGTCTATCTATATGAATGAAGTTGCATTTACTTGCCAATTTGACATAGCTATTCTTGACTGATTACTTGGTACTTCTTTTTTGCAGGAAGTTCTAGGCGCTAGCTGCTAGCTACTTTCCTGATGATGGATCATACCTTTTGTTGACTTGCTCGAAATATCAAGTTTTAGGACAGCAAACTACCCAAGCTCATGGTGCCAGATGATCTCTTTTGACTCTAAAGATCATATGTTTTGTACAACAAACCTAATGGCTGTGCAGCCAAACAGTTTATCTAGCTTCTATGGACATGATGAGCTAGTTCTGTTAGGATGGATGTAGTGTTGGAGTGTTGTCTAGTCACAATATGGACATGTATTCATGGATGACCAATGTTTGTTTGGCTAATGTGATAACTTATATTGTCCTGAATGGTTGACATGAATGTGGTTTGATTGTCTAATATGCTTGTACTGAATTTTATACTAAATTGCAGCCATATGGGCTTTTATTTATTTTTTTATCTATTTACAAGATTTCGTTGGATGATCTGTCGGTATAATCAATTGTTAACATCGAACAGTCCGTGGCTAAATGTTTGATACATACTGCTAGTCGCTATATGATGGCCCGTCGGTATATGTATGCGAGTGTCTTACGGTCCATCGGTATAAGTGGAGTCCGTCGGTATACACTTATACCGACGGGACTTACACCATCTTCAAGGGTCCATCAGTATAACTTTATACCGATGGACTCTCCATCGTTACAGCAGCTTATACCAACGTTCCGTCAATCGTTCTTTTGAGGTTGTGGTGTAGTGTTTAATGCCCTGCGCTGGCGCGGGACGCCGAAGTCAAAAGGTGAATCATGGCCCATCCCACACGGATAACGTGACCGGGGTCACGTCCCCCAACTCCAGTCACTGTGCGGCCATCCACATCGCTGTGCATGCCTGCGGAACCCTGTGCAGACAGGCGAATGTCATTCCGATGCACTGTACTGCCAACTTCCGTACTCTCCCCACGACCAAGCCCTCAAACGGGCATGGGCGGACCCTTGAATGGGTACGCGGGCGTTGACTGGGAACAGGCGTCGGCTAGCGCGTCCCCTCGAAATCACCTCAGGACAGGAACGGGGATGCGCATGATCTACAGGAGATGCCATGCTGCCCACTGGAGCTAAAGGACGTACACTGATTCTCGCCGGGAGAACGGATCTGCAAGGACGGAAGCCACGCCCGGCGCCACGCTCTCCAGTACACGGTGATTGTAGATTCAACTGTACCACGCGATTGTCACTGCCCCTCTTTGGTCTATAAAAGGAGGAGGCAGGCGCCCAGCCACGGCACACGGCACACAACGCACACCGCCCAACACTTCCACTCAATCCGATATTGGCACTCACCTCAATCACCATACACACCTCGGACCTGGAGGCTTTTCCTCCTCTCCCGCCTTGCTTGTAGCCCCCCTCTGCAAGCACCCCCGGTGCAAGATAATATAGTGCTCGCACACTCTTTGCTGGACGTACGGCCCTGTTGCCGGAACCAGGATAAACCCCGTGCCATTGTGTTAGCTCTTGCACCGACCATCGGGAGACAGGACACAACGCATTACTAGCCGGTGTAGGATTGCCAGTCCGGACACCGACACCGCCGTACCTAGGAAAAAGGCGGTCACACTAGTTTTTGCTCGGAATGCGTGGGCGGGACCTCTTCCCTCGCGCGTAGCTTCTTTGATATCTCATCTATAAAGCACATGTGACATAGTTCTGTGTGTTTTTTTTAAATTAACCAATGGAGGATTTTAAGTCTCAGGTGGTAACACCAATCAAGACTAGGTGACATTTAGTCCTGGTTGGTAAGGAGTAAAGGGCCTTTGGCGCCCCAGAAAATAACAACCTGGACTAAAGCTAGCGTTGGTCTCGGGCCCAAATCTACCCAAGACAAATGCAGTGGTTGGAAGGTCGTTTCTCTATAATGTACTGTTCCCTTGGCCCGTGCATCCTACTGGCCCGTGCATCCTACTGGCACATCCCCATCAAGGTGCCCAGCTCTAGACCCTGTTTAGATCCCAAAAGTAACTCTCAAATTCACTATGCAAAAAGAAGATTCCCCATCACATCAAAATGTCATAACATGCATGGAATACTAAATGTAGATAAAATCAAAAACTAATTGCACAGTTTTGTTGTGCTCTGCGAGACGAACATTTTGAGCCTAATTAATCAATTTTTGGATAATTTTTCACAAAGACAAATGAAATGCTACAGTAACGCAATGATTACGAAGTGACATCTTACTCCCAAATTCACCCACCTATTTCTAACATCTAAACATGGCCCTAGTTGGGCTGAATCGCCATTTCCTGCCTAGACGCTCAGTCATTGAATCATTTGCTTACTTCTCGATCGAACCGAGCGAAGTCAATGTCAATGATGGCCGGTTCCCTCGGATGTATCCATGGTTGCACAGAAAAAACAGGAAACAAGGAAATTCTTCATTAGGAAACAACGAAACAAGGGTTTGAGAGAAGGGAAGCGCTTGGCTTAGGAGATGGGTTGTCCGGGGGAGGTGCGGCGAGGAGTTCAGGGTCAGGGGTGGGGTACGGAGGTAAGTGTGAGGGATGAGGAGTCGGGAGTGATCGGGTGAGGGCGGGTGACCGTGCGACTAAGTGGGAGGGGGTAGACGCGCGGACATACAAAACACATATCGTCGGATATGGTTGTCCAAGAAAAGATAATGTTGGAGCGAAGATCTTGGATGCATAATTTATGCACATATCGTCCGATATGGTTGTCCAAAGAAAGAGAACGTTCGAGAGAGGATCTTGAGTGCATAATTTGGTGTGGGTGAAGAATGTAGCGGTGGATTATCAGAAAGAAAAAGATTGGGCAAGAGAAATGGCATGGGTCAACACGTAGAGATAGAGCGGTTGCATCCACGAATATGAATCAGGTTTGATTGGACAACAAACCAATCACAACCGAAGTGAGATCTTGGCCGACGTGAACAAACCAACCATGCCGAGTGTCATAGTGACTCATCTCTTAAATCACATATTGGTGTGACAAAAATGCTAAAACTTAAAATCTTAGTTTTCCGCGTGCTACTATTGAATTTTCGATTATAAAAAGGTTAAAAATAAATAAAAATCCCATGTCAGTCGATTGGGCCGGGCCGTACTCATGGTGGCACCAAGGCCCAGCTGAACCGCCTAGTCGACTACATCAATCAACCCACCTTACCCAATCTCACTAGGGTTTGCTCCCGATCCCAATCCACTCCTCTCTCGCCCCTCCCGATCCAATCCGATGGGACGCGGCGGCGGCGGCGGCGGCTTGCCGTCTGACCTCCAAGGTCCTGCGCCACATCCGTGCCTACTACAGCGAGGTCCTCAAGCAGCTGCCAGTGGAGGAATTCGCCTCGCTCCTCTCCGCCGGCGCCTGCTTCGGCCTCCTGGATCCCGTCTCCAACATCATCGTCAACACCACAACGGCCGGCATTGAGGACACCACCCGGTCATCTTCGTCAAGGAAGAACAAGAGGAAGAGATCGCAGCAGACGATGGAGAAGATGGACAGGGATAAGGTCCTGGCCCAAGTCGCCCGCGGCATCGCCAAGCGGTCGCTGGACGGCCTTGTCACCTTCCTCGTCTGCCACTTTCGGTGCTTGCACAGATGGGAAGCCCTGCGCTACCTCCGCCTCGCCAAAGCCGACCTCCTCGTCGCTGTACGCCTCATCCACCTTGATCGATGTGTGAAGTCCTCCACCACCGACCCCAGCTCCACCAGCTTCAAGGTGGCCCTCAAGTGCGCCGCCATATCCGCCAAGCACCCGTGTCCTGCCTCCCTCACCGCAATCTGGCTCTCCTTGGCTACATCTCCTCCCACGGACCAGCAGCAACAACTCCTTCAGCTCTCATCCCACCCACGCATTAGGGAGTTGCTCCTCGCGCTTCCTCTGCCCGCTGGGCTCGACCACTTTCACAAATCTCATCAGGTCAAATCATTGCGCCAGTTTCACAAGCAGCGGAGCAGGGACAGCGCCAAGGAGGTACCTTCTGGGCTAGCTCAATCGCTTGTCCGCCTGCTCCTTGACATGATCCACCGCGTGTACCTCAAGGCGATCGCCAGATTTCCGAGGGGCGCCTTGCGTGTGAGTCATCACCGCGGCCTCCTGAAGGCCGGCCACTGCTTTGGTCCCATGGATGACCCAGTCTCCAACATCCTACTCAACACCATCTGGTATGACACTGTGTTCCCGCCACAGGAGGAGTTCCTGGCGGACATGCTCCTCACCAAGAGCCTCGCCCGCATCCAAGCCCGATCAGCATCTGGCCTTATCAACTTCCTTTGCACCCGCTTCCCTGAACTCTCAAGGCACGATGCCATCGTCTTTCTGCTTGGGGCTAATGCCAACCTTCAGGAGGCCATTTCCAGGGCTCAGTGTGAAGGCCATGAAGCATCTGGGTCATTGAAGGAGGCATACAGGGTGGCTGCTCTCA
>OAMR01000042.1:2594048-2605543 GCA_900205405.1 Echinochloa crus-galli
ATACTCTGTTATATACCTGTCTCTTATACACATCTGTTGCATGTCCAGACTCATATAGTCGTATCTGCTGACCAGAGAATGCCAATGAGGTTCCTGGCATCTGAGACAAAGATGATCACAGCCGTAGTAGCGTAGTCCGCAGGGCAACCACTAGTCGCGTCAAAATACTTTTATCAGAGATGAGGTGGACAGGGGAGACTGAATTTGCGAGTGCTTTCATACAACTTGATGGCTGGATGCGATAGATTTGGCTTTGTGTCGTGAGCTGGGCGGTGTCTGGTTGCCTGGTCGCATGGGAGTTGGAGAACTACCAATCTAGTTGGGCTGTGTGGGCTAGGAAACAGGGAAGGGCAGTCCATTAGCACTATGAGAATATGAGATATATTAGTCAATTATTAGCAGTATTACTGGGTTATTTCAGTATAATTACTGACTGCTTAGGTTATATCACTGACTTTCTTCTTAGGTTATATAACTGACTGCTTAGGTTAAACATCCTCATGGTTAGAGCCTGTCTTGTGAGTTTACGTACACACGCATTCCCACTGGTGTGTATGCATAATGGATTCCTATTTTTCATTGACATCCAAGGGGTCTTCTTTGATGCCTTGGATGTCAATGTGAGTTTACGTACACACGCATTGCCAATGCTTAGGTTAAACATCCTATTTGTTATAATCTTGTCTCATGTGGAAGTAAATCAATATGGATGTACTGTTCTTGTTCTTTGCATGTCAAGGGCCAGAAAGGATATCAACATAGTAATATTGGCTGCATTCATCACATATTAGCTACTCGTGGTATTCTGGTTTAATACTGCATTGTATCTTGTGGATTTGTGCTGGTTTGGCTGTACACTTTTGGTGCCTAAATCATGATTAAGGACAAAGTGCATTACTAGATTCTGAAACCTTTTATTGATAAACTCCTATTTATAATTGTTACTGTACCAAGGTATTCTCCTTGGTTTGTTTCATAACCAGCACTGATTGTCTGCTTTACATCTTTGCTTTTGGTAAAAGGGCGGTGCTTCCACTGTGAGCAGCAAGGGACCAAAATTGTGCATCCATCATATGTAAGATACCGTGGGTGTGACACTGACTTTGAAGAAATGGCTCGTGGAAAAGGGAGCACCATCACGAATGAGGAACTCATCAGTTGTGGGACGGGAAGAACTAAGGTGTCTTGGTTACCAGAGGAAGATTCAGTCTATTTTGATCCTCGATGGGACACTGAAATTGCTGAACTTGTTAACAAAGTTGATGAGAAGAAGGATGCTAAACTTATAGACACAGATTGGGTAGTGTAGAATAATTGCATGTGACAGGCAGTATCATGACAGCAAGCAGGACGTGGTTGGATTTTGCCCGACTGATGGTAATTAAGGTTATGTTGGAACTGTGCATGATGGTTTGTTTGCAAGTACTCTGTAACAAGCTATGTATGGTATTGTGGAACGCTGCTATTTACAGCATCTTGCTGTTTGCTTTGAAATGACTACCTGGTGATGTGAGGAATGGAGCCGCTACCGGTTATTGTATTTATTACTCACTTTCTCTCAAATTATCTTATGCTTTATCAAAATCTATACTGAAAAGCCAAACGAGCTGTAGTTTAGGACGGATGTGACTTTGTGAGATCTACTAATTTGGTTTGGTACTTCGTTGTCTGCGCTGGTGAGTTGCGTCTGACCTGGAGATTTGTGCTGCAGTTTATGATTCTTTGTAGTGTTATTTCATTCTTTGCGTTTGATGGCATAAAGATTAGTAATAACTAAGATCTTAGGGCAATCCCAACCCAAGACACTAGTAGTGATGTCCATAGTCTCCACGTCATCAAGAAACTAGTATAAGACACTACCTCTCCAACCCAAACACTACTATTTCAAACTCAAATTTAATGACACTCACCTCTCACTATGTCTTGGATAACGTGTAGAAACCATGTCTCATGCAAGACCCGGTTTCCTTCTCTTTCTTCATTAACTCACTTGACACATCAGCTTTTGATCTATGTGGCATGACATTTAATTCTATGGACACCATCCTAGTCATGGGGTTGGGACTGCCCTTATGCCTGAAGAAATACCAGAGACGAGGTGAACTCCATCCGATCTTACGCCTGAAGAAATCGCAGCGACGAGGTGAACTCTATCCCTATGAGCCTAATGCTATTTGACGCGTGTCCTCAATAGATTTACATCTTTCGGTGCTGTTGTTTGCGTTCTAACTTTGCTACTGCGTTCCAATCTTGGGCCACATCAGTGTGCCAGCACCGTTTTGGACTCGTATCATCGCTCGCTGCTCCAACGAGGAGGACAGGGAATGCAAACGGGCCCTTCTTTCCAGTTGTGGCAAGCCCACGTAGAGACTAGTATGATTAACGACCAGCCATTTGGGGCAGCAATTTTGCATGTTGTGCTAACAAAAAAAAGCAATTTTGCATGTACTCCGTACTAAACTGATGTTTAGGACAGCGACACGGTCTTCAAAACACAACTTTGGTCTCTTATTATTATAAAAATATTTATCAAAGAGTGATGTATGTATACTTTTATTAAAGTATTTTTCAAGACAAATCTATTCATATAGTTTTCACATTTGTAAAGTCAATAATTTAAAAGTCATTGATGATTTATATTCCCAATGTTTAATCTAAACCTTATCCTAAACGTCAGTATTTTTAGAATGGAGGGAGTAGCAGTTTACACGCGTGCGTTGCTCGCAGCTTCCAATACAGACGCGTGTCGCGTCTCACGAACGAATGGGACAGACCAAATTATCCTGTCAAACGCACCATCTCATCTCACGCAAGGGAATAGGTGTGGATGTCGAGCCAGCTCGGCTAGGCTCGTTAAGGAATCGAGCAACAATCCTAATTCGGTTCAGTTCATTAAGCTCGCGAGTTAGAATTAAATTTAAAGTTGCAACAATAATATATATAATATAAAAAATTATAGTACTTATATGGTCTTAATACCTCCAAAATCTACTTCATACTCCCTCCGTCAAGATTTGATACACGTGTAGAGGAGAAAAGAACAAAATTGATATTTGTATTTGTTATCGGAGTCTGTTGCGCCTTGCACTGATTGGGCATGTTGTTTGGTACTCGTAGCCTATTCAATTCATACATTTTTCAGACCAATTAGCTTTTGCATGCTAGGAGAGATTAATTTCTCCTTAGTCTCTTTGCTGCTCACTTATATGCGTATCAAAGGTGGATGGAGGGAGTACTATAATAATAGAATATAACCATAACATCATTTAGAACTACGCATATAATATACATATATTATTATTAATTAATAATTTGCTTGTTAGTCTATTAAACCTTCTAGCTCGTTTGGCTCGCGAGCAGCTCGCGAGCTGGCTCGAACTCGCTCGTTATACTAACGAGCAAATACTCTTGCTCTTGCTCGACTCGTTAGGAATATGCATCGAGCCTAGCCGGCTGCGATCCGAGCGAGCTAATGAGCTTCGAACATTTTATCCAGCCCTACAAAGAATGCAACAAATTATCCTGTCAAATGCACTATCTCACGCAGAGTGACTACTTGGTATCATATTTGAATTATCTAAAGTCAATTAGACCTTTTTCTTCTGAAGTTTATTGGATTGCATCTATTTGGACATTTGACATATAATATGGATTGAGTGTGTAAACTTATTATGGCTTAACCCCCATCTATGAAGGATGGAACACATCACTCCCAACCTACGAAGTAGGATTTTTTTACCCCTTAACTTTCTAAATCCTGACAAATCATCTCCTGAAGCGGTTTGGATGGCGGTTTGCTACAATAACTTTTTTCCTTTTTTTATTTCGGATGATTCTTCGAAAAATCATAGTAAATCAAAAAATATTAAAATAAAAAATCCAATTTTGTTGGACTCCACGTGAGTGAGTAGACCTACATAATTAATATATAATATAGTATGCATTAGAACATTATTTTTGCTGTAGCTTTAGATCTATGATTTTCTGTAATTAATTCATAGCCATAAAAAATGTTCTAAAACATACCATATTATATATTCACTATGTAGATCTACTCATGTGATGTCCAATAAAATTGGATTTTTCATTTTACGATTTTTCTATAATTTACTATTATTTTTCAAATATTCAGCCGACATAAAAAAAGGAAAAAAGACAAAACCGCTGTTACTGAGCAAACCGCTGTTCAAAACAGATTTAGGAACTGCTCCGGTACTCCTCTTTAAAAAAGCTACACAGATCTTAAAGCAGGACAGAAAATAATTAAAATTTTGATTAATGATTTTCGTTCTGGGTATCATCCGGGCCAACCCTGCCGCGCGCCCAACTTGTGTCCGGCCCATACCCAGGTACTCGTCTCGATCCGCTTTCTTCGCTTGGCGTTTCAGGTAGAACTGGGGCGGCAGCGCAATGAGCACGCGCCGGTGCTCCATGGCGGCGAGCCTTCTCTACATCTGCGCTGCCGATTCAGTGCCGGTCTAGCACCCACAGCGGGACGGGAAGGAGTGGATGCCGTGGTTCATGCCGGTCGTCGTCTGGCCGGCGACATCGAGCGGCCACTGTCGCGATGTACGCCAACAACTGCCGCGCAGTGGCGCCTGCGTAGCCCGCGGGTTCATGCACGGAGAACCGGCTACTTGTTGACCATTTGGTTCTTGCTGCTGCAGTGCTGCTTGTTTCGACTTCGATTGAACCAAACTTGAAGATTGGTTCTTCCTCGTCTAGAGATCAAATCTGTTAGACGTCGATGGAACCAGATTTCATATGAACGTTAATCGATTCACAGAGGCACAATTGATTGTTGCGATTGCCTCGCGGTGAATCATAGCAGATTCTGTCCTATCACAGTATCACTGATTGTCTTGCTATTCAAACCAGCTTTATCGCAACAATAATATTTGTTGTATTATTTTGCCATGTATTTGCCATGTATTTGTTGTATCTGAATCTCCAGGTATAATTTGCCAAGCATTACCCTTCCTGAGTTGAATCGTAAATTCGTAACCCAACTCTACAATTGACTGAATATATCCATTTCAAAGTTTCTGCAAATCTGTATTGTCGACTACTGATCATACTTGAATTGCAGGAGGCTGGTGATCATGGCACAATAATATTGACATTTGTACGGAAGTGAAGCAGCCAAGGAAGTGATGTACGCGTACTTTGAGAGATGAAGGATGGATTTCTCCAAAAAAAATCGTGAAAATCTTTAGTATATGAAAACTGGAAATTGTATTATGTCTAAAGTAGCAAACACAATATTTGAATATTCAGCCAGACAGAAATAAAGCTGGCTGCATTTAATTCAGATTTCTTTGGTTATGGCAACGCAGACTATGGCATTCTTACTCTCTATTTCTTCTCTAGACTCATGATTCTGGTGACAGGTTGCGAATATGGTTAAGGGAAAGACCACTGATGCATTTTATTTCTTTAAAGAAGAGCTGAAACAACTATTGAAGCAGTGTCAATTATCAAGTAATCCTCTGCTTTGATTCTCTAAAATAGTTGCTCGTCGTACATATAGAGCAGGCCCTTTACAAAGCATTGAAGCTACTAACAGACCAAGTCCTAATAATGAAACAAACTTGATGAAGTACACCGAAACCTACAGCACTTCATAGTGAGCAAAATGAAAAATGTCTAGCTTTTGGAGGGTTCATTGCGTGCATGATATTTTCAACTTCTTGTTCGGATTTTTTATTCACAAGCCTTAGAATCTAAGCTGCAAATCTTTTGGCTTATTCGATAGAATAATAGAAAACTAAAGCAGAAGTGCATAACAGAACATATAGGTGCTACATTGCACGGTAGCACAAGCTAATACTCTCTGTTAGTGTATTTACCAGTGCAGTCCGGCCGCAGTGCTCAGTCAGAAACAAGATGGTCTGATTCCTATGTGATCATGTGAACTGTATTTTTACTGCTCCCTTCCGTCCATATTAGATTGGTGTAAGAGGGAACGAACTTTATTTTTTTTTTAAAAAAAAAGAAACTTTCTTGCGTTGCATCAGAGAGACTCCCATCTTGGAGGGGGACCGGGGGGACGGAGGGATCTGATTTGCGGCAATGAGCCAGAGGAAGTTTGGCGGCAACGCGGCGGATAGAGGCGAGGTCGAATTGGCGGCGTTTCGGTCGGTGATCCTCTCCGAACAGGAACATCACATCTTTCAGCGCGGCGGGGGCACCAACACCGGAATGGTGAAGGCTCGCCGTCACCATGGGTTCGCTCGGTGATCCTCGCCGAAGAGAAACGCCGCACCTGTCCACGCGCTGGGTAAAACGGAATTCGAGATGTCGATGAAATGCTGCCACTTCGTTCATTCGCTAGGTAGGAGTATTGGGTTCGGGCCGGGCTGGACCCAGACAATACCCAGGAAGAAAATAATTGATATTTAATTAAATTCTGTCTTGCTTTAAGATTTGTGCAACTTTTTTAAAGAGGAGTACCCGAGCAGTTCCCAACAGATTGAGGGGGTGATTTGTTCGGTTTTAGAAAGTTTGAGGGGATAAAAAAGCTAATTTTACAGGTTAGGGGTGATGTGTTCCATCCTCTATAGGTTGGGGGTTAAGTAGACTTTTTCTTACATAATGTAATCGTAGGTCAGTGATAAGTTTCTTGTGGCTCGAGTCCTTGACTTATCTAGCACATGTATCGTATTTTTCTAGATTTTGTGTGACATATTATTCATTTATAGATCTATCCACACTGATTAAGGAGAAAGCCCCAACCAATAATTATCATATACCCACAGGACAGCCTCCTAGCCAAAGGTGGTAGCAAGAGGGGCCACGAGGGGTTTGGCCGAACCGCCTCAGCCTAATCTTCCGCTCTAGCAAATATAAGGGATTAGTTTTACTCAACACACAAAAGCAAATTTAAGCTCCACTCCAAGGCGAAGCCCTTCCTATATAGTGCTAAGAAATAGGGAGAGAATAAGGGGTAGTATGGGGAAGTGTTGGGCTGTCGGCACTCTTCGCCAACCTTGTACCCCTTGTAAGTATTTGTGATTTTCTTATGGTATTTAAGTTTGTTGATTGAGTAAGTTTTGCTCTTGATTTGCTTACAGGTCATCACTCTGTATAGAGTACTGTTGATGATCAAAATTGGCAGCCGCCGAGGGAAACCGGTCTGACCGGTTTACCGAACCGGTCAGACCGGTTTGGCTCTGTAATTCGAGTAGGATTAGGACTCCGGGTTTTATCCCGTATTGTAACCGAATCTGAAGGGGTACGACTTCCCCGGCCCATATATATAAAGGCTAAGGCTGATTGAGAGGAATTCCAATCGAATCAATCATATTTTACCCTTTACTTTTTATCTCCAAACCCTAAATCTTTTCCAACCCTATTTGCTGTTCTTTGCTCGTCTCCGTGACGTTCAGAGGCGTTCTAGGTGGCCTGCCGACCCTAGAGCAACCCTAGATTGCTTGAGCTCCGACGGGGTCCCTCCCGAGCTTGAGTTTCTAGGCCTTCGCGAGTTCCTGTCTGGAACCGGTCTGACCGGCTTCAGGATCGGTCTGACCGGTTTTGCTCCAGGGGCTTCGGGTGTTGGCCGTGGTGATGGCCTTGCTGCGTGTTTGCGCGATCTCGAGTGTGTTGTCGCACTTTTGTGTCAACATACTTTTTGGCGACTCCGCTGGGGAAGATTAATCTGGTTTTAAGAACGATCTAATCTACTCCAAAGATGACGGGATCAATCAGTGATCTTGACAAGAACAACATCATCACCGCGACGATGGAAGAGCTCACGGACGAAGAACGGAAGCGGTACCTGATTGCTGAGGAACACTTCAAGGCGCAATTCTTGAAGGGTTTCAAGAAGGATCGTGGAGGCTTTGTCAAAAGAGTTCAAGAGTTCGTCATGCCAGCTTTTAAGTTGGCTAACGATCAAGTTGAGGAACTTCATAAGGTAACCGGTGAATCTTCATCTTCTAATTTTATGCAACAAGTTACTCGTATGATGGATGAGAAATTAAATGCTGCACAAGCTGCCACTAGTGAGTTACTTATTAATATGGTCAGTAATCTTGATAAAACTAAAGGTGCTGTAGAAACAGGTCCTAATTCGTCAGGCATACCAGAAAATGTTATAGATCCAAATTTAGGCATGCCGGCTGTCGGTGCCGAGATTGGCCGCCCAACCTCAGCGCCTAACAGAATGCGCTGTGTCCCGTCCCTCGCCGGTTGATGCAGGAGCTAGCACAATGACACAAGGGATTTATCCTGGTTCCGGCCACGGGGCCGTACGTCCAGCAAGGCGTGCTCTCGGCACTGCACTATCTTGCACCGGGGTGCTCGTAGTGGGGGGCTACAAGCTTGGCGGGAGAGGAGGAGATGCCTCCAGGTCCCTAGGCGAACGGGTGAGTGATTGAGGTGGAGTGCCAATATCGTGGCGTGTATATGTGTGTTCTATCTGTGTTCGTTGTCCGTCGTCGTCCCCTTGGCCAGTGCTTTCTTCCCCCTTTTATAGCTCAAGGAGGAAGGTGAGCGGCTTGAGGGGGGTACAAGTACAAGTATAGTATGCGCTACAGGGGGTGTACTTGGAGAGCGTGGCGCCGGGCGTGCCGCCGTCTTTGGTTCTGATCGGTGATTACGGCGAGCTCCGGCCTCTTCGGTCGTCGTGGCCGTCCTTGGTCTTGTCCTGAAGCGGCTTCGAGGGGCAACCGTCCCTCCAGTCGGGTCCTGGTCGTCGTTCGTACTCCTGCTCGAGGGTCTCCCACGCTCGCCCAGTCAAGGGGGGACGGGAGTTGGCGGCACAGTGACGGAATGATGGCCTCTGCTGGCCACAGTGCGCGGCGTGCTCGCCCCGTCGGGGGAATGGCAGAGAGTTGGTGGATATGACCCGGCGTACGTCATGGCAGGGTCGCGTTGGGCTGGGGTCAGCGCTTCCCCATTGGTTCGTACTCCCGCTCGAGGGCCTCCCCTGCCCGTTCGAGGGCTGGGCCGTACGGGGGAGGACGAGAGTAGGCGGAATAGTGGCGGCGAATGACAGTGGTACGCACGCACAGGGCTCGCCACGCTTGCTGGGCGACTGGGACGGGCGGTCCTGTGGCTGGAGTCAGCGGGAGTGACAGGGCGTAGCGGACCTGACCGGGGTTCGCCCCTGGTTGCTGTCCGTACGCCATTCGATGGCGCCCATCTGCCCGCTCGAGGGCTTCGTGGTGGGGGAAGGATGGGAGCAGTTGGCACAGTGCGGTGGAGTGACCCGTGCCTGCCCGCATAGTGGTGAAGAGTCAGCACAACGCCGGGGGCAGGTGGCACAGTGGACCTGACCGTGTCAGCGACGTGGAGCAGGGTGGAGTCCCATCCCCATCCTTTGACTTGGGCGTTTGGTAGGTCGCGGCATTAAATGCGTTTGCCAGGTGGAGCAGCGGGGCGTTGCCTTAGCGAATAGAGGGGTAACCTCGAGCCGGACGGAGTAATCCACCTGCTCGAGGAGGCGCGCGGACCTCGAGCGAGGCGGAAGCGGGGTCGCACCCGCTCGAGGGGGTCGAAGGACCTCGAGCGAGGTGGAGATGTGGCCATGCCTGCCCGAGGGGGTCGAGGGCCCTCGAGCGAGGCGGAGATGGCGTTCGTTCTTTGGGCCTTGGGGCGAATCAGGCCGGGACGGTCGTTTGGGCCGCGGTGAGCGGCCCCGGGCCTGTCTCTGAAGGTGTACTGTTCTAATAGATTAATATTATTTGCATGTATTGGCTTGTATGGATGCTATTTGGGATGTTGTCACACCCGGATTTACAAAGAAACCCGAATGCTACTATATGTGTGCCCAGGAAGTCCATAGAACACACATAGTCAACAAATATGATAACAGAGACACAAATGCTGAAAATAAATGCTTTATTAATGAGAGAGTTTACATCAGAGTTGCTTCATAAATAAACTAACCAATACAGCGGAAGACTAATAACAACTCTCTCTAAACGAGGCCATACTCCACAGGGACTCTGATTGGGAGAACCACTAAGTAGAACGGCAGATCCTCCGGAAACTCAGCAGCAGACTCACGCTCAGCCCAACCTGTTACCCATCCGGGATTTTGCAGCAAAATGACATAAAGAAAGCAAGTGTAAGTAACAGAGTTACTTAGCAAGTATAGCACGGGGTATGAGGCCAAAAGGTTTGACTCGGTTTGACTGCATTAGCATTTTTAGTTGATTCATTTTAACTGCATCCAATTTACTACAAGTGAAAAGGACTCCCAGTTGTAACCCAATTATATAGTGTAAGTCATTAAACAACAATAATAACCATCAAGTTCTATTCGAAAAGGAACGCCAGGCCGCTCATGACCTTGAGCAAGGCTATCATGATAGATTGTACACTCTGCAGAGGTTTCACCCTTTACCCACCAGTCGCGTAAAAGTTCAAAGGAACTTTGCACCCAACCACGCACATCAACACTACCGAGGTGTGACGGCATAGGGACGCTACGAGGCCTTTCACAAGACACCCTAACAAGACAGTGGCCGCTTATGGTACAGCACAGGCAGCATGGCCCAGGCACCGAGAATGACGTACGCCTATGGAGTCTCACCATAGGGGGGTCAATGGCATCCAATGCGCAACAAAACATACCAACAACATAAATAAAAGCGCAACGTGTGGAGTTCTCAATCTCTGAGACTCCCACACGGGACTGTGCCTCACGGGGACATAGCCGACGGATCACCCGTCCTCGGTGGATCAAGACATACTCTCACCCATGTTTCTCATAAACGCCGTCGGCCCATCGGTAACCACTATCTAGCTAGAGCCGTACAAGCTACTTGACCAAGACCAGAGCCATTATAGTTCTGGCGGTGGCAACAGGCTCCTGGGTTTCCGCTTTAAGAAACGGTCCTTACGGAGAGACACTAGGGCCTGGCACGCAGCTGACGCCCTAGTTCCCTTAACCATGTTGCTAAAAAGCATATTTTAACATTAAAGTTGAAGTGAACCATTATATCAAGATTAACAGTAATAGTAAAGGTGACAGTAGCTGCGCCTAGCAAAAGTCTACCCATAATGCAATAACCCAAGGTAGTCAAGGTAACAGGAATAACAAACTAGGAATATCCTTAGGGTACATCAATTTAAATGCATGAATGTAAATAATGTAATACATAGTGGATAGGTAGCAAGGATTGTCCGTGCTATAACTTGCCTTCCTCAAAGTGCTGCTGCTGCTGCTGTGAGTCCGGCTCCTGAAAATCCTCAACGTACTCGAACTCCAACGGCAACGGCTCACCGACTGGACTCGAATCAACACACAAGCATCCATACAAAACAATACATGCAAGAAAAAGTATTCTATTAGAAACAGTACATCAAACAGTGAAAACAGTACAAAATAAGGTTTGAAATCTATTCTACGCTTCGCTACGAACACATGAGCGCAAGAATCACACTAATCGGAGCTAAAATGTGAAAGTTATGCTATTTTGAAGATCCAGGGACCTATCTGCGAGAAACCGAAAGGGGTTTATCCTGGTTCCGGCCTCGGGGCCGTA
>OAMR01000042.1:2607476-2624758 GCA_900205405.1 Echinochloa crus-galli
CTAGCAGCTCTCACTTGGTGATCCGGCCTACGGACGTTCTTTTACTCCCATTCTATATGGCCTCTTAGCTATAGGTGCAGTACCAGGCTTAAGATCAATAACAAATTCAACTTCGCGGTCTGGGGGCATACCTGGTAACTCATCTGGAAACACGTCTGGGAATTCGCACACCACTCTGATGTCTTCCAGTGCTACACCTTCGGCTTGGTAGATCTGATTGTGTCCCAAGGGACTAGCTGCTTGGTACTCCACTTTCTCACCAGTCTTTGCTGTCAACTGTACTGTTCTTTTGGCACAATTAATCACCCCATCATATCTGGCTAACCAGCTCATACCCAAAATCAAGTCAAACCCAAGTGTTTCTAGAACTATTGGGTTTGCCACAAAGTCTACCCCCCTTATTGTGATGGTGATACAGGGGCAACGTAAAGTGGCACGCTGTTCTCCCCCAGGTGAACTAACTACCATGGGGTTTCCCATAGGTTGTAGAGTCAACATGCTCTTAGTCAAATCCTCTCTGAGTGCGAGGCAGACCAGTGATGAAGTCCATGCCAACTTCTTCCCACTTCCATTCAGGTATCTTCAAAGGCTGGAGCAATCCTGCTGGCCTCTGATGTTCAGCCTTGACTCTCTGACATGTGTCACATAGAGCCACGTGTGTTGCCACATCACGCTTCAATCCATACCACCAGAATCTTTCCTTGATGTCTTGGTACATCTTGGTACTTCCTGGGTGGATCGAATAGGCTGAGTCATGTGCTTCTCTCAGGATCGTGTCCCTGATCTGTGCTATGTCTGGCACACATATCCTCTTCCCATGCCACAAGGTTCCTTAATCATCAACTCGGAATCCAGGGGCCTTTCCTAGAGCAACATTTCCCACAATCTCCTTGATATGCTCATCTTCATGCTGACCCTTCCGGATCTCCTGTTCCAGAGTCGGTTCCACTTTCATCTCTGCGATGCTGGTCACAAATCCCAAACTCATCCTCTCAAATTCCCGGCTGAGTTCTTCTGGTAGACAGTGTCCAGTGATCTTGTTCACATAGCTTCTCCTACTCAGAGCATCTGCAACCAAGTTGGCCTTCCCGGGATGGTAGTGGATCTCCAGATCATAGTCCTTGATCAACTCCCCCAAGCGGGGCCGGTGAGGAAATGGAGGTGGGCTGCAGGCTGGGCTCGGCCCAAGGACAGAGGCGAGCCGGGCTGAATGCTAGAGAGGAGGGGGAGCTGGGCCGCTCGGCCGAGGCGGGCTGCTGGGCCGCAAGGAAATGAAGGGGAGGAGGGAAAGTGGACTAGGGGGAAAGTTTAGGGAAGAAAAACGAACTCAGGGCCTACGAACTTTTCTAGAGCTCAAAACAAAGTGGTTCAAGTTTGAATTTAAATTAAATTTAAATTCTCGTTTGAACCACAAGCAATACAAAAACCAATGCAGCAGCATGAATGCAACAAAAATGTTTCTATGCCTTATATTTGATTTTAATTTTCAGTAATTAATTATTTAACCTACATTAAACATGAACATGATAATAAATAATCAATTAATTACTAAAAATTTTAAATATGCTATTTTTGGGTGTTACAACTTGGAGAAGACTAGTATGTCATCAATGAATACCACCACGAACTTGTCGAGGTAGTCCATGAACACACTGTTCATCAGGTACATGAAGTATGCAGGAGCATTAGTCAGGCCAAAGGACATGACAGTGAACTCATACAACCCGTACCGAGTAGTGAACGCGGTCTTGGGAATATCTGACGGTCGGATCTTCATCTGGTAATAGCCCGATCGAAGATCGATCTTGGAGAACACACAAGCTCCCTTCAGCTGATCGAACAGATCATCAATCCTCGGCAGTGGGTACTTGTTCTTGATGGTCACTTCGTTGAGGGCTCGATAGTCCACACACAACCTTTGTGTACCATCCTTCTTGTCCGCGAACAACACCGGTGCTCCCCACGGTGAAGAACTTGGACGAATGTACCCCTTTGCCAGTAGAGCTTCTAGCTCCTTCTTAAGCTGCTCCAGCTCTTTTACTCCCATCCTATATGGACTCCTGGCTATAGGTGCAGTGCCAGGTTTTAGATCAATAACGAATTCAACTTCGCGATCTGGGGGCATACCTGGCAATTCATCTGGGAATACATCCGGGTAGTCGCACACCACGCGAATGTCTTCGAGAGCTGTGCCCTCAGCTTGATTGACCTGACTGTGCCTCGTGGATCCAGCTGCCTGATATTCTAGCCTTTCTCCGGTCTTGGATGTCAGTTGCACTGCTCTCTTGGAACATTGGATCACCCCTTCATATCTGGCTAACCAGCTCATACCCAGAATCATATCGAATCCAAGGGTCTCTAGGACTATTGGATACACTTCAAAGTCTATCCCCCTTATTCTGATGGTGACATGGGTGCAGCGTAAGGTGGCTCGCTGCTCACCCCCTGGTGAACTAACGATCATGGTGTTCGACATAGGTCGTAAAGCCATCATATTCTTTTTCACAAAAGCAGCAGATATGAAAGCATGCGAAGCTCCAGTATCAAATAATACAGTTGCAGGAGTCGAATTGACAGGGAACGTACCCACAACCACGTCGGTAGCTGCCTCTGCGGTCTCTGTACCCATATGTCCTCGTAGCACACCTGATCACTGCATCATATCTATTGAACCTCTTCACACCTCTCATCGGTGACACCTTGAGATACACAAAGTCATCAACCTTGAAGCTGAGATCCCTCCTTCTGACATCAGCATAGCTCTTCTGCCGAGACTGTGCCACCTTCAGATTCTGCCTGATTACTTGCACTTGGCGCTCCGCTTCTCTGAGTATTTCCGGCCCAAAAACTTGACTTTCTCCAGTCTGATTCCAGAACAATGGTGTTCTGCACTTCCAGACCCGGCTGCACCTGGTTGCGTTGAGCGGGGACAGTCTGCAGCTGGTTCTGGAAACGCTGCTGCTGTGGCACCTGAGGACGCTGCTGGTACTGGGGGCGCTGCTGAAACTGATTGCGACATCTGCAGACTCTCCTGGTAGCTGTTGTTGTACGAGAATTCTGCATAGCACAGACTCTTGTCCCAGCTAACACCATACTGCAGTGCACAATGGCGGTTCAGCAAGCTGGACTGACCCTGGGGGCGCTGCTGGCCCATCATCGGTTGGTTCCCCTGCGGAGGAGTGAAGCGGGGGCGGCTGCTGCTTCCAGTCTGCTGGCCCTGGAACTTCCTCTTCTTCTCCTCGATGTCAGATTAGATCTCACACTTGTGCCCAATCAAGTAATGCCTCCAAATCTTCAGAGCATGTACAACAGCTGCCAACTCCAGATCATGAGTCGGGTAGTTCTGCTCATGCTTCCTCAACTGCCTTGACGCATATGCCACAACTCTGCCTTCCTGCATGAGTACACACCCCAATCCTAGACGGGATGCATCGCAGTAGATAGAGAAACTCTTGGCAAGATCAGGCAAAACCAGCACTGGGGCTGTTGTCAGTCTCTTCTTCAACTCTTCAAAGCTGGCCTGACACTGCTCTGTCCAGACGAACTAGGCATTCTTCTCCAGCAACGCCGTCAGGGGCTTAGCAATCTTGGAGAATCCTTCAATGAACCGTCGATAATACCCGGCCATCCCAAGGAAACTCCTGATTTCGCTAACATCCCGAGGCGGATTCCAGCTCAACACATCACTGACCTTCTTCGGATCGACTGCCACTCCTCCATTAGACAACACATGACCCAGGAATGCCACTTCCTTCAACCAGAACTCACACTTGCTCAGCTTGGCAAACAACTGATGTTCCCGGAGTCTTCGCATCACCAACCTCAAATGCTCCTCATGTTCTTCTTCATTCTTGGAGAAGACCAGAATATCATCAATGAACACCACCACGAACTTGTCAAGATAGTCCATGAACACACTGTTCATCAGGTACATGAAGTATGCAGGAGCATTAGTCAGGCCAAAGGACATGACAGTGAACTCATACAACCCGTACCGAGTAGTGAACGCGGTCTTGGGAATATCTGACGGTCGGATCTTCATCAGATCCCTCCTTCTGACATCAGCATAGCTCTTCTGTCTAGACTGTGCCCTCTGCAAATTCTGTCTGATCACTTGCACTTGTTCCTCTGCCCTTTTGAGTATGTCAGGCCCAAAAACCTGACTCTCCCCAGTCTGACTCCAGAACAATGGTGTTCTGCACTTTCTGCCATACAGAGCCTCAAATGGTGACATCTGCAGACTCTTCTGGTAGCTGTTGTTGTACGAGAATTCTGCATAACACAGACTCTTGTCACAGGGGGATCTCATCGACGATGGCTCGGCGGTGGTGGGGAATCCTTCAATGAACCATCGATAATACCCAGCCATCCCAAGGAAACTCCTGATTTCGCTAACATCCCGAGGCGGATTCCAGCTCAACACATCACTGACCTTCTTTGGATCGACTGCCACTCCTCCATTAGACAACACATGACCCAGGAATGCCACTTCCTTCAACCAGAACTCACACTTGCTCAGCTTGGCATACAACTGATGCTGTCTCTTATACACATCTAGATGTGTATAAGAGACAGTGTTTTTCCTCATTCTTGGAGAAGACCAGTATGTCATCAATGAATACCACCACGAACTTGTCGAGGTAGTCCATGAACACACTGTTCATCAGGTACATAAAGTATGCAGGTGCATTAGTCAATCTAAAGGACATGACTGTGAACTCATACAACCCATACCGAGTGGTGAATGCCGTTTTGGGTATATCTGACACCCGAATCTTCATCTGATAGTAACCTGACCTGAGATCGATCTTGGAGAACACACAGACTCCCTTCAACTGATCGAACAGATCATCAATCCTTGGCAGTGGGTACTTGTTCTTGATGGTCACTTCGTTGAGGGCTCGATAGTCCACACACAACCTCTGTGTACCATCCTTCTTGTCCGCGAACAACACCGGTGCTCCCCACGGTGAAGAACTTGGACGAATGTACCCCTTTGCCAGCAGAGCTTCTAGCTCCTTCTTAAGCTGCTCCAGCTCCTTTACTCCCATCCTATATGGCCTCTTGGCTATAGGTGCAGTGCCAGGTTTAAGATCAATAACGAATTCAACTTCGCGGTCTGGGGGCATACCTGGCAATTCATCTGGGAATACATCCGGGTAGTCACACACCACGCGAATGTCCTCGAGAGCTGTACCCTCAGTTTGATTAACTTGACCTGGTTCTGAGGACTTGACTGCCTGATATTCCACTTTCTCTCCGCCTGTTGCAACCAACTGTACTGCCTTCCTGGCGCACTGGATCACCGCATTATACTTGCCTAGCCAGCTCATCCCCAGGATTAGATCAAACCCAACAGAATTCAGTACTATGGGGTATACCTCGAAGTCTACCCCCCTTATTGTGATGGTGACTCTGGAGCAACGTAGACTAGCTCGTTGTTCTCCACCAGGTGAACTAACTACCATGGGGTTTCCCATAGGTTGTAGAGTCAACATGCTCTTTTGTACAAATGCAGCAGAGATGAAGGCATGTGAAGCTCCAGTATCGAATAAAACAGTCTAACACCATACTGCAGTGCACAAGCTCTCAACATGTCCTCCAAGATCTGATTGGTCCGCTCTGTCTGCCCATCAGTCATACAAAACAATACATGCAAGAAAAGCAGCTTTGTGTCCATCGACTCATGCAACCTCTTCCAGAAGTGTGAAGTGAACTGAGTTCCACGATCAGACACTATGCGCTTCGGCACTCCATGCAAGCATACAATCCTCTCCATGTACAGCTCTGCCAATCGGGCGCCTGTATAAGTGGTCTTCACTGGTAGAAAGTGTGCCACCTTGGTCAAGCGGTCCACTATCACCCAAATGGAGTCAAATCCTCTCTGAGTGCGAGGCAGACCAGTGATGAAGTCCATGCCAACTTCTTCCCACTTCCATTCAGGTATCTTCAAAGGCTGGAGCAATCCTGCTGGCCTCTGATGTTCAGCCTTGACTCTCTGACATGTGTCACATAGAGCCACGTGTGTTGCCACATCACGCTTCAATCCATACCACCAGAATCTTTCCTTGATGTCTTGGTACATCTTGGTACTTCCTGGGTGGATCGAATAGGCTGAGTCATGTGCTTCTCTCAGGATCGTGTCCCTGATCTGTGCTATGTCTGGCACACATATCCTCTTCCCATGCCACAAGGTTCCTTGATCATCAACTCGGAATCCAGGGGCCTTTCCTAGAGCAACATTCCCCACAATCTTCTTGATGTGCTCATCTTCAAGCTGTCCCTTCCGAATCTCCTGTTCCAGTGTAGGTTCCACTGTCATCTCCGTGATGCTAGTCACAAATCCCAGACTCATCCTCTCAAATTCCCGGCTGAGTTCTTCTGGTAGACAGTGTCCAGTGATCTTGTTCACATAGCTCCTTCTACTCAGAGCATCTGCCACCAAATTAGCCTTGCCTGGGTGGTAGTGGATCTCCAGATCATAGTCCTTGATCAACTCCAACCATCGCCGTTGCCTCATATTCAGCTCTGACTGAGTGAAGACATACTTGAGGCTCTTATGATCAATGTAAATGTCACACTTGTGTCCAACCAAGTAATGCCTCCAAATTTTCAGAGCATGTACAACAGCTGCCAACTCCAGATCATGAGTCGGGTAGTTCTGCTCATGCTTCCTCAACTGCCTTGACGCATATGCCACAACTCTGCCTTCCTGCATGAGTACACACCCCAATCCTAGACGGGATGCATCGCAGTAGATAGAGAAGCTCTTGGCAAGATCAGGCAAAACCAGCACTGGGGCTGTTGTCAGTCTCTTCTTCAACTCTTCAAAGCTGGCCTGACACTGCTCTGTCCAGACGAACTTGGCATTCTTCTCCAGCAACGCCGTCAGGGGCTTAGCAATCTTGGAGAATCCTTCAATGAACCGTCGATAATACCCGGCCATCCCAAGGAAACTCCTGATTTCGCTAACATCCCGAGGCGGATTCCAGCTCAACACATCACTGACCTTCTTCGGATCGACTGCCACTCCTCCATTAGACAACACATGACCCAGGAATGCCACTTCCTTCAACCAGAACTCACACTTGCTCAGCTTGGCATACAACTGATGTTCCCGGAGTCTTTGCATCACCAACCTCAAATGCTCCTCATGTTCTTCTTCATTCTTGGAGAAGACCAGAATATCATCAATGAACACCACCACGAACTTGTCAAGATAGTCCATGAACACACTGTTCATCAGGTACATGAAGTATGCAGGAGCATTAGTCAGGCCAAAGGACATGACAGTGAACTCATACAACCCGTACCGAGTAGTGAACGCGGTCTTGGGAATATCTGACGGTCGGATCTTCATCTGGTAATAGCCCGATCGAAGATCGATCTTGGAGAACACACAAGCTCCCTTCAGCTGATCGAACAGATCATCAATCCTCGGCAGTGGGTACTTGTTCTTGATGGTCACTTCGTTGAGGGCTCGATAGTCCACACACAACCTCTGTGTACCATCCTTCTTGTCCGCGAACAACACCGGTGCTCCCCACGGTGAAGAACTTGGACGAATGTACCCCTTTGCCAGCAGAGCTTCTAGCTCCTTCTTAAGCTGCTCCAGCTCTTTTACTCCCATCCTATATGGCCTCTTGGCTATAGGTGCAGTGCCAGGTTTAAGATCAATAACGAATTCAACTTCGCGGTCTGGGGGCATACCTGGCAATTCATCTGGGAATACATCCGGGTAGTCACACACCACGCGAATGTCCTCGAGAGCTGTACCCTCAGTTTGATTAACTTGACCTGGTTCTGAGGACTTGACTGCCTGATATTCCACTTTCTCTCCGCCTGTTGCAACCAACTGTACTGCCTTCCTGGCGCACTGGATCACCGCATTATATTTGCCTAGCCAGCTCATCCCCAGGATTAGATCAAACCCAACAGAATTCAGTACTATGGGGTATACCTCGAAGTCTACCCCCCTTATTGTGATGGTGACTCTGGAGCAACGTAGACTAGCTCGTTGTTCTCCACCAGGTGAACTAACTACCATGGGGTTTCCCATAGGTTGTAGAGTCAACATGCTCTTTTGTACAAATGCAGCAGAGATGAAGGCATGTGAAGCTCCAGTATCGAATAAAACAGTCTAACACCATACTGCAGTGCACAAGCTCTCAACATGTCCTCCAAGATCTGATTGGTCCGCTCTGTCTGCCCATCAGTCTGAGGATGATAAGCTGAGCTGAAATGCAGCTTTGTGTCCATCGACTCATGCAACCTCTTCCAGAAGTGTGAAGTGAACTGAGTTCCACGATCAGACACTATGCGCTTCGGCACTCCATGCAAGCATACAATCCTCTCCATGTACAGCTCTGCCAATCGGGCGCCTGTATAAGTGGTCTTCACTGGTAGAAAGTGTGCCACCTTGGTCAAGCGGTCCACTATCACCCAAATGGAGTCAAATCCTCTCTGAGTGCGAGGCAGACCAGTGATGAAGTCCATGCCAACTTCTTCCCACTTCCATTCAGGTATCTTCAAAGGCTGGAGCAATCCTGCTGGCCTCTGATGTTCAGCCTTGACTCTCTGACATGTGTCACATAGAGCCACGTGTGTTGCCACATCACGCTTCAATCCATACCACCAGAATCTTTCCTTGATGTCTTGGTACATCTTGGTACTTCCTGGGTGGATCGAATAGGCTGAGTCATGTGCTTCTCTCAGGATCGTGTCCCTGATCTGTGCTATGTCTGGCACACATATCCTCTTCCCATGCCACAAGGTTCCTTGATCATCAACTCGGAATCCAGGGGCCTTTCCTAGAGCAACATTCCCCACAATCTTCTTGATGTGCTCATCTTCAAGCTGTCCCTTCCGAATCTCCTGTTCCAGTGTAGGTTCCACTGTCATCTCCGTGATGCTAGTCACAAATCCCAGACTCATCCTCTCAAATTCCCGGCTGAGTTCTTCTGGTAGACAGTGTCCAGTGATCTTGTTCACATAGCTCCTTCTACTCAGAGCATCTGCCACCAAATTAGCCTTGCCTGGGTGGTAGTGGATCTCCAGATCATAGTCCTTGATCAACTCCAACCATCGCCGTTGCCTCATATTCAGCTCTGACTGAGTGAAGACATACTTGAGGCTCTTATGATCAATGTAAATGTCACACTTGTGTCCAACCAAGTAATGCCTCCAAATTTTCAGAGCATGTACAACAGCTGCCAACTCCAGATCATGAGTCGGGTAGTTCTGCTCATGCTTCCTCAACTGCCTTGACGCATATGCCACAACTCTGCCTTCCTGCATGAGTACACACCCCAATCCTAGACGGGATGCATCGCAGTAGATAGAGAAGCTCTTGGCAAGATCAGGCAAAACCAGCACTGGGGCTGTTGTCAGTCTCTTCTTCAACTCTTCAAAGCTGGCCTGACACTGCTCTGTCCAGACGAACTTGGCATTCTTCTCCAGCAACGCCGTCAGGGGCTTAGCAATCTTGGAGAATCCTTCAATGAACCGTCGATAATACCCGGCCATCCCAAGGAAACTCCTGATTTCGCTAACATCCCGAGGCGGATTCCAGCTCAACACATCACTGACCTTCTTCGGATCGACTGCCACTCCTCCATTAGACAACACATGACCCAGGAATGCCACTTCCTTCAACCAGAACTCACACTTGCTCAGCTTGGCATACAACTGATGTTCCCGGAGTCTTTGCATCACCAACCTCAAATGCTCCTCATGTTCTTCTTCATTCTTGGAGAAGACCAGAATATCATCAATGAACACCACCACGAACTTGTCAAGATAGTCCATGAACACACTGTTCATCAGGTACATGAAGTATGCAGGAGCATTAGTCAGGCCAAAGGACATGACAGTGAACTCATACAACCCGTACCGAGTAGTGAACGCGGTCTTGGGAATATCTGACGGTCGGATCTTCATCTGGTAATAGCCCGATCGAAGATCGATCTTGGAGAACACACAAGCTCCCTTCAGCTGATCGAACAGATCATCAATCCTCGGCAGTGGGTACTTGTTCTTGATGGTCACTTCGTTGAGGGCTCGATAGTCCACACACAACCTCTGTGTACCATCCTTCTTGTCCGCGAACAACACCGGTGCTCCCCACGGTGAAGAACTTGGACGAATGTACCCCTTTGCCAGCAGAGCTTCTAGCTCCTTCTTAAGCTGCTCCAGCTCTTTTACTCCCATCCTATATGGCCTCTTGGCTATAGGTGCAGTGCCAGGTTTAAGATCAATAACGAATTCAACTTCGCGGTCTGGGGGCATACCTGGCAAACAGAAGGGCCTAGGCGTAAAAAGACGAGGGACGGACCGCGGGTTCTAATATTTGAAAGATCAGGGGGTTTTCTGAATAAAATAGGACCTTCTTTGTGATTATTTTTGAACTAGGGAGGATAGCGGGTTGATTTAGCAAAATAGGAGGGGCTCTTTAGAATTTGTGCCATAGTTGACCGTTACGGTCAACTTTGACCCGGGGCTAGGGCGCATCTGGGCCCTTGGATGTGTATCGAGCGGCCAGAGGGGTTTGGGGCAGTTTGCCGCCGGCGGCGACGCGAGGAGGCGGCGGCGCTGCGCACAGGGCGGCGGAGCTTCGCCGGAGTGGAGGGGTTTTCGAGCTATAGGCCGGCGTTTGCGACGAGGTTTGGCGCTAAAGGACCGGGCGAGTATGGCGAAGCTTCCAGGGTGGTTCTCGCCGTCGATTGGGCGGTGGTGGTGCTGTGCGGCGGTGGGGGGCGGAGGTGAGCTCCGGTGAGGGTGTGTGCGCTCGGTGAGGCTCGGTTAGGGGCGAGTTTAGGGTGCTCTGGGTACGTGCAGCTACGGTGAGTGATTCTCGTGGGTTCTGGGTGCCTGGATCGGTTCAGAGACGATGCTCGTCGGCGGCCGGCGGTCGGCAATCGCCGGAGCTCATGGGTGACAGCCTAACAGGGCGACCGAGCTAGTAGAGGTGGGGAAGCAGGCTGGGCCGAGGAAAGAGGGAGCAGAAGCGAACTGAGAAAATTAGTTCAGGGAGCAAAAGTGAACTCTGGGCTTTGAAACTTTTCTAGGGCTCAAAACAAAGTGATTCAAATTCGAATTTGAATTAGATTCACATTCTCGTTTGAACCACAAGCAACACAAAAACCAATGCAGCAGCATGAATGCAACAAAAATGTTTCTATGCCTTATATTTGATTTTAATTTCCAGAAATTAATTACGCCTGTGCGGGGAGCCCCCGAGCCCTTTGGCCTGGAAGGGTCGACCGGGTCATGCTTCCCGTCTTCATACGACCCTCGCGTCCCCCCGTCAGGGATGAGGGGTGAGATGCCCTGCGCCACCCTCGATTGGTATCGCGGGCGCGGCTGTCTCGTTTGAGCTTTTAGCGGGTGGTTCGAATGGGCGTCCGTGCCCCGTTCGTTGGGGGTCGGCTCGTGGTCCAGAGACACGTCCATCAGCGAGCACTTGCAAAGGTTTGTTAGGCAGGGCTTGGTCCCGTTCGACCGGGGCCAAGGGCGCGAAAGCTCTCCCTCGGTGGGATCCCTCGATCCCTCTACTAACTGCCTTTGTCTGGCCTCGAACACAACAGTGGCGTCCCCAGACTTCGCGTCCGGGGTAAAGTCATGATGAGCACGCCCGAATCGTCCCTGACTCTGTTGATCTGGAGCGCCTGTCGAACCCGTTCGTGGGCCAGGCTTCGAACTCCTGATCAGTAAGGCCACTGAGGGGGCGCGCGTGCCCCTCCATTCGAGGGTCGGGGCAGCCGCCCTTCCCTCACTCGTATTTGGCTTGGCCGGGGCGTCCGTTAGGGACCGTTCGAGGGTCGGACTTCGAACCCTGGCCTTCGCGGAACGCCTTGAGGTGATTTGGCTTACCTTGGAAGCTGTTGTCGTTTGCCGGCTCCCTTGACCGGGGACGGTCGTCCGCATTTCGCGTAAGTCGTGGTTAACGTGGTGGTACATCGGCCCGTCGACCGAAATCGGCCCTTTGTATCTCCGAACGGCCTTTTCGTGGGTTAGCACAACCTGTTTGCGATACCACGCCTTTTCCTGCGATCTTGGAGCGACTTTCGCGGAGGAGTTCGCTTTTTCACATATCATGAAAGCCAGGAAACTCATCAAGAAGGTGTGGGGGATGCCATAGCCTTTCGAGGGCGTAGGCGGTCCCGCGGCCCGGCCACCTTTCCACCGTAGTAGACTCGCGCCTCGCTTTTATCCTCCTTGATCTTCGAATGAAAAAGGGATCGATAATGCGTTCTGGGTCCCGGTCAAAGGGAGGTCGGGTCCTTTGCGATTTTCGGGGTGCGCTAGGGAGCCTGATCGTCGCGGCTTGGGGGACGCCAAAGCCGTCTTCGTGAGTTCCTGCAGAGATTTTGGGCACTTGCTCCCGACATTTTCGTGATTTGTTGTGCGGTAGATAAAAACGTATGTATTTAATCTAATCGACGCGTTTTGGTTTCGGCGTGCCGCGCCTCTTTTCTTGGCTCGAGATTGATTTCGGCAAAGGAACACGGGCAACTTTGACGTTGAGTGGCGAGGGGGATGCCGTAGCCTTCGAGGGCGTTAGGCGGTCCCGCGACCCAGCCAGCTCTCAGCCGCAGTAGGCTCGCGCCTCGCTTTAATCTTTCTGGGCGGTCGAAAAAAGGCTCGGCGACACATTTTCGAAAAATCCGTTTGCATTTGTTCCATTGTGCTTTTTTCGGCTCAGAGAGATTTTAGCGTGGAGTGGAGAGGGAGATGCCGTATCGCTTCGAGGGCGTAGGCGGTCTCGCGGCTCAGCCGGCTCTGGCTTTAGTTAGCTCACGCCCCGCATTTTTCTTTCCAAGCGCTCCAAGATTTAGCACAATTTTTGAAAAAGAAACGGGACAATCAGGGGGTAAACCCCCTATAGCCCCCGAAGGGGACTTGGCTCTATCGAGACCAGGTCGAGGATAGGACCAAGCCCTCCTCGTTCATGCTGTTAGTAACAATGTTTCCATGTTTTTCGCAAACTTTTCATCGTTGTTGACTAAGAACATGAAGTATTTACGAGAAATGCTGAGAATTTAAGGGTAGAAGCGACGTAGCTGTTGGATGTTCCGGGCATTGGGGAAGACCTCGCCCTTCTCGTTCGCCAGCTTGTGGGTGCCAGGCTTGAGGACCTTGGCGATGATGAATAGCCCTTCCCATGATGGAGTCAGCTTGTGGCATTCCCGATTGTCTTGGCGCAACCTTAACACCAATGCATCTCATTGTTCCTACAGACGTCGTGCCTTCCAGGAAGGCGTGGATGATTTCGGAATCACCCACGCTTGGGAGCTCGGTGCAGCGCTTGGAGAAGCGGCGGATGAAGTCCCTCAGCGGTTCACCGGCCGTCTGCCGACACCCGCGTAGGTCCCAGGAGTTCCCGGGGCGCACGTACGTCCCCTGGAAGTTGCCCACAAACGTCCTGACCAGGTCGTCCCAGTCGTGGATCTGGTTCGCAGGCAAGTGCTCGAGCCATGTTCGCGCGGAATCCGCGAGGTGGAGCGGAAGGTTGCGGATGATGACGGCCTCGTCTGCGGCCCCGCCTAGCTCGCAAGCCAGGCGGTAGTAGTTGAGCCACGTCTCGGGGTTCGTCTCGCCCGCGTATTTGGCGATGGTGGTTGGCTGCCGAAAGCGCGGCGGAATGGGCGCCGAGCGGATTTTCTGGCTGAACACCGGGGTCCCGGGAGGCTCGGGCGTCGGACTTCTGTCCTCCTCGCTGTCGTAGCGACCCCCGCGTCGGGGGTGCCTGGGGCGAGGAGGCGCAGTGACCTGCCTTTTCCGGTTCAGGACGTTGCGCGCGTCGCCGTCGTCGAGGACGCCTCGCGCATCGACGAGTCGGTCCTTCCCAGACCTTCTCGCCTTGTGGTGGTCGATCACAAGCGCCTTTCCGTCGCTCGTCGGGCGGTGAGGAGTCCGCGCACCCCTGAGCGGGGTGTGAACAGACTGCTCCTTGTCCCGCCTACCTCCCTCGGCCTTCGAGCTGGCCTGGTGGCGTATGCGGGACGCGGAGCTCTCCACTTGTTGTATGGCTGCCTTCTCGACGAGGGCCTGTACTTTGCGCCGCATGTCGCGCGCCTCTGGCGTCGATGGTTCGGGCATGGCCCGCATTAGTGTCACCGCGGCGACGAGCTTTTGGCCGCGCGGTGGCATTACCGGGCCAGCGTCACGGACGTCGTTCAGGATGCGTGCCCTGGCTATGCGTTCGCGGCCCGCGCGCGTTCGCCGCGCTCGGGCTGCTGGGCTTCCAGCGTTGCGCGTAGCTCCTGCACCTGTTGGCGCTCCTGCTTGAGCTTCGCCTCCAGCTCTCGTACTTGCGCAAGTTGCGCTTGTGCGAGCGCGGGATCATCCCGCGGCTCAGCAGGTGCCGGCGGTCGCTCGTCGCGCGTGGCGGGTGCCAGCGGCTGCTCGTCGCGCGCGGCCCCGTCCGTGGTTTCGTCATCCTCGTCCGCGGACTCTACCTCTCCTTCGAGGACGAAGCACTCCCACGTGGGGTCGTACTCCCCCTCGCTGGATCGTCGGAGCAGGTGAGGCAAAAGTCTGCGGCGGCCTGAAAGGAGTGAAACCTTCGTGGTCGCACAGCTCGGAGTAGTCCAGGTCTGGGTGTTCCTAGCCACATACGCTTTCCTCGTCGTCGAGTTCAACTGAGGACCCGTCCGGGAGGAGAGGTAGAGGTCGCGGTCCACCCAGCTGGTGGCCCGGCGAGTCCGCGCATGCGCTCAGGCTGGCGCTGATTGTCGCGGAATATCTCGCAGCCGTGTTGGTCAGCCCATGGGGTAGTTGCCTTGGTCCGGCCACATCTCCCCGGCACGCTCCCTCGCAGGAGCTACCGGTGGGGTGTGTCCCGTTGTGCCGCGCAGCGGGCCGGAGCAACAGGTGCGCGTCCCAATCAGGAAGCACTACGCGCGGGATGACCGCCGCTCCACGCGAACCTGGAGCTCGTGCAGTGCCCGCCGCCTCCTGATCTGGGACAGCATTGGCGATGCCGGGGGCCCGGTTATCAGGCCAGGTGCCACGGAGGCGAGCCGCATGAGGGAAGCCCTCACCGGTCGCATCGAACTCCAGGCTCCCGAACGTGATCCGGTACCCGCGCGGAAGCAGGCCGGGAGACCCCGCGGCGGACTGCGTCGGCATGGCGCAAACGCGGCCTGCCGGTGAGAAACTGCTCGGGAAAGCGGTCGATCACAGCGCCCCCTACCTGGCGCGCCACTGTCGGTGCTGAGATTGGCCGACCACCTCAGCGCCTAACAGAATGCGCTGTGTCCCGTCCCTCCCGGTTGATGCAAGAGCTAGCACAATGACAAGGGATTATCCTGGTTCCGGGCACGGGGCCGTACGTCCAGCAAGGCGTCTCTTGGCACTGCACTATCTTGCACCGGGGTGCCCGTAGTGGGGGGCTACAAGCTTGGCGGGAGAGGAGGGATGCCTCCAGGTCCCTAGTGCGAACGGGTGGGTGATTGAGGGAATGCCAATTCGTGGGTGTTATGTGTGTTCTATCGTGCGTAATGTGGCCGTCGTCTTCCCCTGAAGTGCCCGTCTTCTTCCCCCTTTTATAGACCAAGGGAAGGGGACAATGGCGAGGGGTACTGTTTGCTACTACAGTGGAATGTCCTGTGGGGTGGCACCGGGCGTCGCGGCCGTCCCATGCGTGTCTTGGTGCGGCTTCGAAGGGCCGGGAGAGCTTCCGCTGACATTTGACTGCAGTCCGTACGCTTCTTCGAGGCTCCCCCATGTCTCCTTGAGGGTGGCGCCGTGGGAAAGGACCGGAGCAGGTGTAACAGGAGAGGAACTGTGGCCTCTGCTGGCCACAGTGCGCGGCATGCCCGCTTCGTCGGGAAATGACCGGGAGTTGGCAGAACAGTGGCGCCGAATGACGCCTGCTAGCCCGTACAACGATGACGGGGCAGGTGGTCCTACCGCTGAGGTCTGCCGAGGTGACCCGGTACGGCGCGCCCGCCCGGGGTCCCCCCTGGTCGTCGCCCGTACGCTTTTCGAGGGCGGCCAATGCCCTTTCGAGGGCCTCGCAGCCTGGGGAGGACGGGAGTTGGCGTAACAGTGGTGCTGAATGACGCCTGCCAGTTCGCATAGAGCCTTGCACAGTGCTACGTGCGTCAGCGTAGCCGCGGCGTGGTCACACAGTGACCAGAGTAGGTGCAACAGTGCGCTTCCGTGGTGTCACGGCGCGGCGCGGGGCTCCTTTTTGACTTTGGCCCCTGGCTGCTAGGGGCGGGGTTTAAATGCGCTGCGGGCGGAGCGGTTGAGTGCCTTGGCGCTTGCGCTGAGGAGGTCTCGAGCGAGGCGGAGTTTGGGCTCGAGCGGGTCGCGGCCTCGAGCGAGGCGGAGATCTTGGTCGAGCCTGCTCGAGGGGGCTGCTGGCCTCGAGCGAGGCGGGATGGGGTCGCCACTTCGAACCCTTCGGTGGCCGAGACGGAGCGGTACTTTGGGCCGTGATGGGCGGTGATGGGCCGCGTTGCCCAGGTTTCGTTTGGGCCGTCGTTTACCTTAGCCTCTTAGGCTTGGCGTTAGCTCTTAGGCTTGGCGTTTTTGAGGGTGTTGATCCCGGTGGTTAGGGGACCCTTGGGACGTCCCGACAAATCCCCAATCCAATTCCAATGGACCGGGATAACGCGTGACCCGTCGTGTAAAAACCAACGCGCGACCCTATCTTCTGACCAATCACGCAGTACAATTCTCAATAACCAATAACCAATAACGCGATTGCTTCCACTCCTCTCCAATTAATAAAGGGACGCTGCATTGCCTGTGCTTGTTTGAATTGACAGAGCATCTCACATGCAACAGCTCAGATCCAAACATCGTTGGTGACACCATCTTTAAATAATGGATGTATTTTTTAAAAAATGGCGTAACTCCCTAACACAGTATTGGTTTCAAATCCGTTTGTGCCACTGTCTTACTTGCAGCAAGACCTACAAAACTAGATCCATAACTTGAAGCTGTTTTATACGACTATCAATTTATATTGACTATGTAGTAGCAACGTATATACAACCTATATGACAATGTATTGTATTTTCAGATAATAACTTGTATTGTACGTCGACTATAGCAACTTATATATTATATAGTACCTTTAATTTATACAAAGAGTATGTATCAACTTAATTAGAGAAGTATGCATATCTTTTTACATAACAAATTTCCAAATAAGAAAATTATAACGAGACTCTGTATCGACTTATATATAGACTACATATGCATATTATCTTTAAAAAAAGGACTACACGAATTAATTATATAGAGACAGTGTATCAACTTATATA
>OAMR01000042.1:2630017-2656397 GCA_900205405.1 Echinochloa crus-galli
GCCCGTTCGAGGGCTGGGCCGTACGGGGGAGGACGAGAGCAGGCGGAACAGTGGCGGCGAATGACAGTGGTACGCTCGCACAGGGCTCGCCACGCTTGCTGGGCGACTGGGACGGGCGGTCATTTGGCTGGAATCAGCGGGAGTGACAGGGCGTAGCGGACCTGACCGGGGTTCGCCCCTGGTTGCTGTCCGTACGCCATTCGATGGCGCCCATCTGCCCGCTCGAGGGCTTCCTGGTGGGGGAAGGACGGGAGCAGTTGGCACAGTGCGGTGGAGTGACCCGTGCCTGCCCGCATAGTGGTGAAGCGTCAGCACAGCGCCGGGGGCAGGTGGCACAGTGGACCTGACCGTGTCAGCGACGGTGGAGCAGGGTGGAGTCCCATCCCCATCCTTTGACTTGGGCATTTGGTAGGCCGTGGCATTAAATGTGTTCGCCAGGCGGAGCGGCGGGGCGTTGCCTCAGCGAGTGGAGGGGCGGTCGAGGGCCCTCGAGCGAGGCGGAGATGGCGTTTGTTCTTTGGGCCTTGGGGCGAATCAGGCCGGGACGGTCGTTTGGGCCGCGGTGAGCGGCCCCGGGCCGTGCTGTCCGGGCAATTTTCTGGGCCGTCGGTGATTAGATGTTTTTTGAGGGCGATTATAGCTGGTGGTTAGGGGACCCCTTTGGGATGTCCCCGACACCGGCGAATTACTATTTAGGACAGCCACCTCATCCAAGTTCGGTCCATGAACCGGTCAGACCGGTTTACACAGCCGGTTAGACCGGTTTGGTCAGTTCATCTGGTCCGACCGGTTCCATGGGTTGTGGTGCGATAAACGCAATGGTTTTAGCTAATACAGTTTCTTCTGGTACTGTTTTTACACCCCCTCTTACTACTGTTGTGGGAAGCTCACCCAATGGATCAGGCACTTCTTCTAGGCCGATGCATGCAAAAGGAACACTGGACAAATTATTCAGAAATGGTGACAGTAAGGCTACAAAGTCAATTCCAAGAGATTTCTCTAGGTTCAAAGAGGATCTGGCCAATACTATTAAGACTGAACTTGGGATTGATTTGGGTAGCTCACGCTTATATCAAAAACCATATCCTCCTGAATTTGATTTAGTTCCTTATCCTAATGGTTGGCGTGTTCCTGAGTTTGTTAAATTCAATGGTGAAGATAATCGTACTACTTGGGAGCATGTTAGTCAATACATTTTGCAGTTAGGAGAAGCAAGTTTTTATGAACCATTGCGCATTCGTTTATTTTCATTAACTTTGACTGGAACTGCTTTCTCCTGGTTTTCTTCGCTGGCTCCTAATTCTATTCAAACTTGGACCCAATTGGAGCGTAAATTCATGATCACTTCTTTAGCGGAGAAAATGAAACTAAATTGACAGATTTAACATCTATTAGACAAGGCCGAAAGGAATCGGCTATAGATTATTTCAGAAGATTCAAAGATACAAAAAATAGGTGTTTTATTTGTCAATTTATGAAAAAGATTTAGCTGATTTAGCTTTTGCGGGCTTACGATCTTATTTGAAAGAGAAATTAGAAGGTTTTGATTTTCTTTCTATTAATCACTTGCAAATGAAGGTCATGAGTCTCGAATTAAAGTTAAAACATGTTAAGGAAAATGCTAAACCTCATCGTTCTAATGTTCATATGCTTGATAATGATTCTGGTAGTTCGGATGATTTGGATAATGAAGTTTATGCTGCTGAATTTGTTTGGCCATCAAAATCTAAGCCTTGTTCTTGTCCTTCGTTAAAGCCGGTTCAGAAAAATATGCGAGAAGAGATTAAATTTACTTTTGATGTTGCCAAGTGTGATCGTGTTTTTGATGAATTGCTTAAGAATGGTTTCATTAAACTCTCTCATGCAATTCCACCAGCCGATCGATTGAAAAATCATGCATATTGTAAGTGGCATAATTCTTTTTCGCATGCTACTAATGATTGCAATGCTTTCCGACGACAGGTACAATCGGCTATTAATGAAGGTTGATTGGTAGTAGCTGAAATGCAAGTTGATAAAGCTCCTTTTCCTGTTCATACCCTTGATTTAAATACCAAAGTGCGGATTCGGCCGGAACAAGCCGAAGGAGTTAAGAGGAAGAATGTGGTAATTGGAGATCCAAGCCCGGAAAAAGTTGATAATCAATCTCCGGTCAGAAAAGTGATGCTTGGAAAGACTTTGGATGGTAAAGAGTCTCTGAAGATTACAATTAACACATCAAGGCCCGGGGGGCAAGAAGGTTCATCTACAGAGAATCGGTCCGCTGATCAGGCGAAACCGGTCAGACCGGTTTCCCAAACCGGTCTGACCGGTTTACCCCAGGACCGACTTAGAACCTTCAAGCCTAGTCGCCCGGAAGTGGGTACTTGGAAAGTTAATGAGCCTAAAGTCAGAGGTACAGTTCTGAAACAAGGACCTACCTTTAATCAGCTCCTGAACAAGTACACAAAGGCCGCTCAAGTTGATCGGCCGGTAAAAAAGAGACCAAGATCTCCAATGCGTGGGGATGGTTATTCAGAGAGAAATAGGCACCGTGGTGATGTTGTTACTGTTTATCCACCACAGAAGATGTATGCTACTATGCCATGGGCACCTCCGGCGTCAAATTCTCAATATCCAACATGGGAACAAGGAATGTGGATGTAGTGCTTTCCTATGCCGCAGCCACCTCAGGATTACATGGGCAATGGGCCTAGGATTCCAGTACATGACCGGTTGGGCTCATACCAATCAGGTCCAGCACCAGCACCAAAACCGGTCAAACCGGTTTCCTCTAACCGGTCAGACCGGTTTCGGTCTGATCAAAAGACTCAAGTTCCTCCCAAGCAAGAATACCGTGTCAAGGAGAAGAAGGAGGAAGTAAAGCTTACAGAAAACCCGGTAACCGGTGAATCCTCATCTTCTGATTTGTTTATTACAATTGGTGATGTTCTAGTGGCTATGCAAGAATTGAGCAAAAAGCCGATAGCTATTGGAGATTCGGTTGTTAAAAGACCTGTCATGGCTAATGATCATGAAGCAAGTAGTAGCAAGGCTGTGAAGAAAGTGTTTCAACCAAGGTGGTGTCCTTCTGGTTTGACTCATACACAGAAAAGAAAGTTGCAGCGCTTGCGAAACAAAGAAAAAAGGGAACAGGAAGCTGAGAAGCTGAGGGATGAACAGTTCAACAGATATAGACCAATGATTCCTCAAAAGAAAACATGGCAGATCAAGTCAGTTGTGCAACCAGCAGCACAACCAGTCAGACCGGTTTCTGAATCCGGTCAGACCGGTTTGCCTACCACAGAGGCGGTCCAACCGGTTTCTGGAACCGGTCAGACCGGTTTGGAACCAGAGGCGGTGAATCAATCTGTTCCTATGTCGGATGAAGGAGCTATTTCTGAAATTCCTCCAGTGGCTGAAGATGAAGAGATGGTTGACTTTGAAGCTTCTCCAGATCATGGCAACGTGGAAGTTAATGTCGTTTATTTATCATCTGATTATTTTGTGGTGCCGGAGGAGGAGGTGTCTCATCTTCGGCTAGGACCTCGTGATGCTATATTTCAGAAGCCACAAGAATCGGAGAATCATCTCAAGGCTTTATACTTGAGGGGTCATATCAATAGGAAGCCGATCTCGCGTATGTTGGTGGATGGTGGAGCTATTGTAAATCTCATGCCGTATTCCGTCTTCAAGAAGATCGGCGGGAAAGACGAAGATCTTATAAAGACAAATATGATGGTTAGTGGAATTGGCGGTGGTGATCCTATTGGCGCCAAAGGCGTGGCTTCCATGGAGTTGACCATTGGAAGCAAGACTATCGCTACGGCTTTCTTCGTCTTGGAAGTGCAAGTAACTTCAGTTTAATTCTTGGTCATGATTGGATTCATGCAAATCAATGCATACCATCTACCTTGCATCAATATCTCATTCAATGGATCGGTGATGAATTTGAAGTTGTACATGGTGATACTTCTTCCTTTGTTGCAACGGCCGATTCCGATTCTATTAGTGCAAATGAAAACATTAAGGGTTTGTCGGGCATGGATTTGACCGACTACGAACTTATCAGTTGCACCAAGGATGGCTTTGTTCCTGCTACATTAAAGCCGATGGAGAATCGGTTGAATTACTTGCTGTAGTTGATGGTGCAAACAAACCAGTCGGGCGAAACCGGTCAGACCGCTTCCAGGAACCGGTCAGACCGGTTTGGATCTGAACAGAAGCCGTCGAAGCAAACCGGTCAGACCGATTCTGGAAACCGGTCAGACCGGTTCAAGGCGAAACAGTGGCTTCAAGACCGAATTGATCATCATCGGTCAAATACAAGTGATATGTTTGAAGCTATTGAAGATCTGGGTGATGTGGATAAATTGGGTCAGGATTTTATATCAGCCGAGCCCTTAGAAAAAATAGATATTGGTGATGGTACTATTCCTAGGTCAACTTTTGTAAACAAAAATTTATCGGCTGAATATAAAGCTGAAGTAATAAATTTGCTGAAAGAATATGTCGATTGTTTTGCTTGGGAATATCGTGAGACGCCTCGTTTAAGTCGTGATTTGGTTGAACATCGTTTACCCATAAAAGCCGGTTTTAGACCTTTTAAGCAATCGGCTAGACGTTTTAATCCCGCTATTTATGACCGAATAAAAGAAAAAGTTACTCGTTTACTAGATGCTGGTTTTATTCGGACTTGTCGTTATGCGGAGTGGATTTCTAATATTGTTCCCGTTGAAAAGAAAGATTCGGGAAAACTTAGAGTTTGCATTGATTTTAGGGATCTCAATAAAGTTACTCCGAAAGATTCATATCCTATGCCGCCGATGTTTTGATTAACGAAGCATCCGGACATCGTGTTGTTAGCTTTCTCGATGGTAATGCCGGATATAATCAAATATTTATGGCCGAAGAAGATATGCACAAAACGGCTTTTCAATGTCCGGGATTTATTGGTTTATTCGAATGGGTGGTTATGACTTTTGGATTAAAGAATGCTGGCGCAACTTATCAAATGGCTATGAATTTAATCTTTCATGATTTGCTTGGTGTTATTGTGGAAGTATACAATGACGATATTGTAGTTAAATCGGATGGATTGGATCATCATTTAGCCGATTTAAGACTTGCTCTTGAAAGCATGCGACGGTATGGTTTGAAGATGAATCCACTCAAATGTGCTTTTGGTGTTTCGGCTGGGAAGTTTCTTGGTTCGTTATTCATGAAAATGGCATAGAGGTTGATCCCAAGAGAATTGAAGCTATAAAGAAAGTCGAAGCTCCTACTTGCAAGCATGATTTACAGAAACTTCTAGGCAAGGTAAATTTCTTGAGAAGGTTTATAATTAACTTGTCTGGAAAGGTTGATGCTTTTACTCCTTTACTTCGGTTAAAGAATGAAGCCGATTTCACTTGGGGCTGTCTCTTATACACATCTCCTTGGTTCTCAACCAGAATATTTATCTTCACCGCCGGTGCTTAGGGCGCCTAAGAGAGGGGTTCGGTTTAGACTTTATGTGGCGGCTGAAGAAAGAGTTATTGGAGCTATTTTGACTCAAGAAATCGATGCTAAGGAGTATGTGATTGCTTATATAAGCCGACGGCTCATTGATGCAGAAACAAGGTATACTTTCATTGAGAAGTTATGTTTATCCTTGTATCATGCTTGTACTCAATTGAGGCATTATTTATTGTCTAGTACTTGCATCATGTTATGTCAAACCGATGTGATTAAACATATGTTGCAAAAACCGATTTCAAGTGGAAGAATCGGTAAATGGGCTTATGCATTAGTTGAGTATGATTTGGCTTGTGAACCTTTAAAATCAATGAAAGGCCAAATTGTAGCTGATTTTATTGTTGAACATCGGATAAATGACACAAACAACTTCGACTGTGATTTCGACGTCGGTTATGTTGCTTGTACACCATGGAAATTATACTTTGATGGATCGGTTTGCAATGATGGGCAAGGAATCGGTGATGTTCTTATATCGCCAAGTGGTGCCGTTTTCGAGTTTTCAAACCGGTTGGAGGAAAAGCGAACAAATAATCAAGTTGAATATGAGGCTCTTCTATTTGGCTTGGAATTTTTGCAAGATATGGGAGTAAAGCATCTTGAAACTTTTGGTGATTCTCTCCTGGTGGTACAGCAAGTATCTAAGGTATGCCAATGTTATAATGGTTCACTAAATGCATATCTTGATAGATGCCTTGATATCATTGCTTCTTTTGTTTGGAAACCGGTCTGACCGCTTCTTCTCCTGACAGCGGCAAAAATATTTTGGATAATGCTAATCGTCCCAAGATGGAAGATCAGGACTGGAGGGTTCCCATTATTGCTTATTTGAAGGATCCTGGTCGTGGTGCAGAAAGAAATATTCGGCGAATATCATTCAAATATATTTTGCTTAACGATGAGCTTTATCGTTGAACCGCCGAAGATGTACTTTTGAAGTGTTTGAACTCGGATCAGTCCAGAGTTGCTATGGGAGAAGTTCATGAAGGCATTTGTGGCACGCATCAATCGGCACCCAAGATGAAGTGGTTGCTTAGACGAGCCAGTTTTTATTGGCCTACTATGATGGCGGATTGCTTCAAGTATTATAAAGGGTGTGAAGAATGTCAGAAGTTTGGTGATTTGCAATTGGTTCCTGCTGCATTGATGCATCCTATTATCAAGCCATGGCCGTTCCGAGGTTGGGGGTTGGATTTTATTCGGCAAATTAATCCTCCATCGTCAAAAGGGCATCGTTTCATGTTGGTTGCTACGAATTATTTTACTAAGTGGACCGAAGCGATTCCTTTGAAGAATATGACACATAGAGAGGTAATTGAGTTTATTACGCAGAATATTATTCATAGATTCGGTATTCCTCAAACTTTGACTACGGATCAAGGTACTTCGTTTATGTCTAAAAGGTACGTGAGTTTGCCGAATCCTATAGAATTAAATTGCTCAATTCATCTCCATATTATGCTCAGGCTAAAGGTCAAGCCGAGTCAATAATAAAATCTTGATCAAATTGATTAAGAAAAAGATAGAAGAAAATCCTAAGAGATGGCATGAAGTATTAGCCGAAGCATTATGGGCTCATCGTATATCTAGACATGGTGCTACTAAAGTCACTCCTTTTGAGCTTGTGTATGGTCAAGAGGCCGTTTTACCTGTTGAGGTGAATCTGGACGCTTATAGGTTGGCTAAACAAAATGACCTTGATGCCGCTAATTATCACAATTTAATGATGGACAATATTGACGAAGTGTCTGAAAAGCGATTGAAGGCTTTAAAGGAGATTGAAAAAGACAAGCTTCGGGTTGCTAGAGCTTACAATAAGAAAGTGCGAGGGAAATATTTTCAGATTGGAGAACTTGTTTGGAAGACAATATTGCCCATTGGAACGAAAAGCAACAAGTTTGGTAAATGGTCGCCAAGTTGGGAGGATCCATATAAGGTTGTCAAAGTTATATTTGGGAATTCTTATATGCTAGAAACATTGCAAGGAGATCATTTGCCTAAAGCCATCAACGGAAGATATTTGAAGAAATATTATCCAAGCGTATGGCAAGATGCATGAAGATCAATGGCCGATAAATTTAGTATCGCCCTTAGTATTATCTACTGAGTTGTAATTGTCTATATCATGCTTTTTAGTTTGCAAGCTCACTAAAAAGACAGGGGGGCATGTGTTGATGATCAAAATTAGCAGCCGCCGAGGGAAACCGGTCTGACCGGTTTGCCGAACCGGTCAGACCGGTTTGGCTCTGTAATTCGAGTAGGATTAGGTCTCCGGGTTTTATCCCGTATTGTAACCGAATCTGAAGGGGTACGACTTCCCCGGCCTATATATATGAAGGCTAAGGCCGATTGAGAGGAATTCCAATCGAATCAATCATATTTTACCCTTTACTTTTTATCTCCAAACCCTAAATCTTTTCCAACCCTATTTGCTGTTCTTTGCTCGTCTCCGTGACGTTCAGAGGCGTTCTAGGTGGCCTGCCAACCCTAGAGCAACCCTAGATTGCTTGAGCTCCGACGGGGTCCCTCCCGAGCTCGAGTTTCTAGGTCTTCACGACCTCCTGTCAGAAAGCGGTCTGACCGGTTCTAGGAACCGATCTGACCGGTTTGCCCGAGGGAGGCCGGGTGGGTGTTGGCCGTGGTGACGGCCTTGCTGCGTGTTTGCGCGATCTTGAGTGTGTTGTCGCACTTTTGTGTCAACAAGTACTTTAGTCTTCTATGAGCTAGGTGACGAGACTAAGGTAGTAGTCAATAGCGTATACGTGATATCTAGATTAGAGGTTATCTTTGTTTACCACATGCCCAATGGGTGGTAGAGGTAGGCAACAGGTGGTGAAAACTTTATCCATCCTTTGTAATCCTCTATGTTAGGGTATGTCGTAGAGTTGTATGCCAGAGCCACCTAGAAGACAAGGGTATGCTGCTGGTGCCCAAATTAAGCAATTAGCAGCGGAATCCACCTTATCCCAGAATTCTTAGCAATAGGAGTCCTCTCTACTATCGCCACTTAATTCATGTTGTCCTTGGATGGATTTATTTCATCGGTTGTACTAGTGCCCGGACGTCCAATACGGGTGAAAAAATCGGACGCTGACGTGGCTCATGGATAGCCAAGCGTTTCATTCCGCCCGGAGGAGTTAAAATAGAGGAGAAAAAAAAGGTGACGCGGCGCAACCACAACCAAGTATTCTTCACCAACTGTACGGTAGCATGCAAAAAAATCCCGCCGCAACATGACATAATGTTACATGGAACATGTAAAATTTTTTTACAACATCTAAAAATAGCATATGAAACATCAAACAAAATATCTGCAACATGAATAGTCAATGCTTGCAACATTAAAACGCATGCTCACGACACAACTACACACACCAGGAGACAAAAAATTCCTAATAAAAATGCAACATCTAGATGAAACACTTACAACATGCATGCGAAACATATGCAACATCGTAAATATCCCATATCTATTTTACAACATTCACATCAAACAGTTGCAACATTCTCCTGGAACATCCGAAACACGTGAAATATGTTGTTGCAACATGGAGGAAAAAACCTACAATATTCCAGATCTAGTCTTACAACATTCTCATCAAACAGTTGCAACACTCATCTAAAACATCCGAAACACACGAAATATGCTCTTGCAACCTGGAGCTAAACCCTAGAAAAACAAATGCGGCACCTACCTCCCCTCGCCGCCCCTCCCTCTGCTCTCCCGTCGGCGAGCCCCCTGCTCACCTGCTCACCGGCGGCGGATCCACCGCATCCATGGCCGGCTCGAGCCGGTGATGGTAGGAGGAGCTGGGGGTGCGGCGGCCATGGCGCCCCACGGCCCTCCTCCATTCCTCCTCTGGCGGGTATGGACGAGGATGGCCGGCGGCGACAGCACCGGCCTCCCTAGCATGGGCACGTCGTTGTGGCGTCGCGCTCGAGCTCCGCTGCCGCCACGCCGCGATTCGTCCCCGCCGCAGCTCCCCCTTCCTCGGACTCCCCCGACGCCATCCCGTGCCGCACGGAGCTCCCTAGCGAACAACGACTTCAGCGTCTCCTCCTTCTCCTTCCCTTCCGCCCCATCGCCGCCGGCGCGGCACCTCACGCGCAACCGCAGTACAGTGACGACGACGCAGGGAGCCATAGCACAGAGACGCTCGAACTCCGCCGCAGCGGCGTGGAGAGAGCGGCAGGGATGCGGCATGGGTGGCGTGGAGAGGAGCGAGGAGGCAGCGTCAGCGACGCAGGCGGAGGAGCGTGCGGCGGCGGTGGCGCATGGCTCGCTACCCGAGGAGGAGGAAGACCAGATGCGGCATTGCAGCGGCTCGCGACCGGCGGACGCGGTGTGGTGTGTGAATATAAAATAGTGAGGGAGCCGAAACGAGCGAAATGAGCGGGCAGGGGAGAGCGAGGGCGTCCGATCGGTTGGCCGGATCGGACGTCCTGATGGAAGCATTACCGTTTATTTCATAGATATAGTACACTCATATTCCATGTAGATTTGGGATTAAAGCTACTTCAACATCCGTATACTATATGGATTTATCTGTGCTTGTTAAAAATAACAACGATTGCCTCCATCTCCATGCTTAGTAATTGTGGTGTACTCGACGCCAAGGCCTATGATGAATTTGTCATGGTTGGGCATCTTGTCAACATTCTTGAGGAGATGGCCAGTCGCACCCGCCCAAATCCGCCAGAGGAGAGGGGCGCCACGCCGCCGCCTTCCCCACGGGCCGCGCGAGCTTTCGGCAGCCCGCTCCGGCCGCGGCGCGGCGGGAGGGAGAGGGAGGAAGGGGTGGCGGCGGCTAGGGTTTCGGTCGCCCCCGTCGCCTGCGCGAGAGCGACGAGAGGCGACGACCAGGTCCTATCCTGCCTTCAACCTAGTGAGTTGGTATTTAAGTGTTATTTTTATTGTTACATTATTATTATTAGTACTGTTATAAAAGGGCCCCTCATTTTAGTTTGGCCCTGGGTCACCAAAATCCCAGGACCTGGCCTGGTCATCTTGGACACGAATGATGTGCACGAAATCCTCCAAACAAGCTAAAACACGACACGTTGAATAAATTTATAATGTTTGTATTGAAGATAAAAACAAAGGACAAGCTAACAACCTTGCACGATGTCTTTATAGACGGGAGACAGTGTGAGCATTGTAGGCGTTGACTGAGAATGCAAAGGAACCATAACCTTGCTATAGTTGTGGTGGAAGAATGGTAAGTAGAGGAGGGACACATAAGAGAAGGACGTCGTGGAAGCAATAATTATGGCACAATCGTTGTTATCTTCACCAGGAAGCCAAACCATTGGGTTCATTCGGATCAATGCCGCCTTCCTTATGAATTGTTTTGCAAGGTAGTTCTTTGGACAAGAAATGAACTCAAACGAAGTTTGTAGGATGACAAGGATAATCCTTTTGTGAAAAAATGAATTATCAAGGATTTTGCTCTAGGACATTGCTATCCGATCTCAAGATTCCTTTATCTGTTACAACTTTGAAAGCAAATCACCAAATGTACCATGGAATAATATTTAAGGTTAAAATCGGATATTTATTTAGTTAAATTTACTTTTATGTAGTAAATTAATCTATTTTCTTATAAGGCAACACATTGCAACAAAAAATAACTAACTATGTTCCAAAAAAATTAAATCTTAAGTGTCAAGTTCAGAAGCATCTTGTATCCATTCATTAGCACTACATTCAGCATCTTCAGTTCTACTTCACTCACTTTCTAAAAGTACTATCAATGACCCAAATACATGCACAATCTCACACCCTGAGTACCAAATTTAGAATTGTCAGTCATAATTATCAAACTTTGACTGAAAGTACCATCTGCTTTCAAAATTCAATCACAATCCCGCCTCTCAACCATCTACTTATCATTGCCACCAAACATTACAGAAGAACAACACCAATTACAACAAATAGCACATGCACTATTTTAAGTCCTCATGGAACTTTAGATTCTTGGTGGCTTCTTCTAGGAATCTAGGTGGTGCTCCATATCATTCATCACAAATATACATTAGGCTCCGTTTGGAAGTGGACATTGAAGGCTGGAATTTGGAATTGGAATTAGGTATCTTCAATACCTAGTGTTTATATGCTTTTGGTATTGGAATTAGAAATCTGATCCAATACCGAGAGGAATTGGCCCTTTGATAGAACCCCCTCCCTCAATTCACATCCCTTCTCCTCCGTATTGCTCGGCATTGTATTCATCTACATCCAAACAATGACTTTGATATTGTAATATAATACTAATTCTACTCTGATTTGGTATTGAAACCAATTCAATACAAAGGCCTCCAATATCTACATCCAAACGGAGCCTTATGCAAATCTATTGTTGGCCTTACTATAAGTTCCTTCCAGTTATTTACACCATGTTCAACTTTCACCTTTCTGTTCATCATCTTCACCAGATTACCAGAACCCCATAGGTCCTAGCATTCCACTCAAGATCAATCCACTGCAAGTAACTAAATTGCTTATTTTTCCTCCCACAATCACCACTAACAAATAAATTCCCCCATTGACAATAATAGTAGGAAACAAAGGTGCCAAAATCTTTAAGAAACAAGTAACCATTCACTTCTACACGACCAGCAAACCGATGTCCAGAGTTTAGAAAGGTCCATAAATACTACACCTCACAAGGCAACCCGTGATCGCACTTGTTACTATCATCCACATCATTAGTTTTGTGGGAAGATGTCTCCAAACAATAGCTACCAATGGAAGATAACCCATTAAGTATGCAGGGCGAGAACACCCTAAACAAGCAAGTATGCAGAATATAGTAAATTGCACATTAACCATGAAGTATATATAGTTTCTCATGCTACTACAACAATAATAAATAGCTCAAAGCATATTTGAATATCACCTTTTGAATATGTGCGTGAAATATTTATGAAATAATTTCACCGATTTAGCATACAAGGATGGGCTTTCCACTTGAAGATGGAGAAATATGGAGCTGGATTTTATTAAAATGCTCATGAAATGGGGATATCATATGAATAGAATGCTAATAAGAATATATAATATCAGTATTAGGGGAGAGAGAAAGATCATACCTACTGTAGATGAATTATAACGAGAACGTCTGCCTGGGGGTACTCTAGAGAGTAGATTCGTGGGTCTCGTCGAGTTCTAGGAGCGACAGTACACGAGCGACACAAAGAATTAGACAGGTTCGGGCCGCGAATTGCGTAATACCCTACGTCATGTATGGTTGATTGTATTGCACGTGTGGTTGAGAGTTGTTTTGAGGGGGTCCCTGCCCCGTCTTATATAGTCCGGGAGGTAGGGTTACAAGTCGGTTTGTACAATCCTAGTCGTATACAACATGGAGAGCACAACAGAGTACTTTGGGGAGTCTCCTATCTATACACGACTAGTTACATCAACCAACTACGCCGTCTTGCACCATAGCTGTGAATAGTCGGATCGATTTCTCTCTGTCGAGTAGTTTAATCCTCTAGATAAGTGGCCCTAGGGATCCTGGTCCCTGTTGGCGGTCGTTACAACCCAAATCCGACCACCAATACTCGGGAATAAAAGAGGTTTTATGCAATATTCCATGTACTTAGGTTTTATTTCTAGTAAAGTTCCATGAGTTTTGGTGAGTATCACTTGTGCAGGTACAACTACGACAAATACGTGCTATTGGGGCCAAAATTGATCGAATCGGCCGAACGACTCCGTTTGGCCGGTTACCCCCTTAGCTGTGCACGTCACCGGGAGCCGTCCACGTCAATGATGACCAGCGACAACAAGTACATGGCACGTGGATGAAGCCAACTCATCCCGGAGCATCGCCACGTCAACATGGGCCCACACAACACGAACCCCATCAAGGAAAGGCGGCCCAGGACAGCCAGGACACGGAGGCGGTGCAGGGGAGGGCCGGCTACGGGCCAGGCCTGTTCGGCCGAACCGACCTCCCTGCCCAAACCGCCTCCAGAGGAGCAATCCTGCCCTTGGTGGCCAGGTCGGTGCATCCCTCGGTTCGGCCGAACCGGGCAGTTCGGCCGAACCGAGGAATTCGGGCCAACCGCCTCCCTGCCGCTATAATTATCTTTATCTTCTTGCCTTTATCATTTATATCTTGCTTCTACTTTATTCTAGTTGCAACAATATCTTGTTTAGCCTATAGTCAGTTATAGTTCTAGTGCTTGTAGTTCTTGTTTAAGTCTTTGTCTTGGCTGGTTCTTCGATCTTGCTTGATACTGGAAGTGAATTGTCACCAAGAGTATTGACAAGGTTGCTTGCTCTTGCTAGCAAAGTATGCCTAGTGTAGGAGTGGTTCCTAGACTAGTCGGTGGCCTTAGTTTATTCCCGTCGCAACGGAGGTGGTAGCCGGGAGGTGGTGACAGCCCTTTCGGTCTTCGTAGCCTATCACGTTAGTTCCGGTCCGTGTGTCACCCCTTCTCATCCCTTTCTATGTGTCACGGGTTCCCTTGTCCCGAAGCTAAGACAATAGAATTAACCCATATCTCCTAGTGCTGGCTTTGTAACCGCTGTATCTCTAAGCTAGAGTGACATAGGTGGATAAAGTATCCAGGAGTCCTCTATCTCTTCTCATTGTCCTCCCAGCTATCTATTCCTTCTCTCCCTTACCTGAGTATCCCTTGAGCTGTGTGTCCGGTATATCCACTCCTATCCAATACCGTTATCCCCTGTCTTGTCTAGTCGTGTACCCTTCTCTCATAGTCTCGAATATCTGTTCACTATTATTCTTGCCAAAGCTTCCCTGCGGAAATATAAATTACGATACCTCGAGATACTCCCAGGTGAAGTGCTACAGTGGTGATTCTGTGCACTTGCAGAATGTTTCTATATTATACTAAGCCATAAGGAAAACCACTAAAACACTCCTAACCCAGTACTAGGATTCTCAATTCTGATATTGGATCGTAAGAAGTGCCAACAAGCATTTCTGGCACCGTTGCCGGGGAAGCATTTGGCTAGATTACTTTTGAACTTTTATCTTGAGCTATCTTAGTTGAGTACCGCTGCTCAAGCGGGTTTATCCTTGGTCTGTTCGTTGGTCTTTGTGGAACAGAGCAGTGCATGACTGGTTTCCAGCTACCGTCAAACTTCCAAGAAAATCCTGAGTCTCTTGTGAGGAAAGTGCGACCCCGTGTTGTACCTCCTCAGAAGCAACTCACTCCAACGAACCCAGTCCTTCCCGTCGTGACTTCAGCTTCATCGAGGATGGCCGGTAAGACGATCTGCGAGTTCTCCGCTCCATCAAGCGAGAACGTGCATACCGGACCAGCTCCGCCAGTCGGAGATGGTAGTTTCGAGCTGAAGCCAGCCCTCATCAACATGGTGCATGCAGGATAGCCCGTTCTGTGGCAAGCCACATGAAGATGCCAATGCTCATCTCCAGCATTTCCTAGAGATTTGCAACATCTTCATGTCGGACCTTAGGACCGGCAATCCACCTGGGGGTACCCGAGTGGTTGATTTGTAGGCGGGCGATTGATGAACTAGTGACTTGATGGTACACAGGAGGCACTGATTTAGACAGGTTCAGGCTAACCGGAGGTATAATACCCTATGTCCTGTGTTGGTGGCGTCGTTTGTATTGGTGGGTACTTGGCTGAGCTTCAGGAAGCTAGGGCGAGCGTATGGTTTACAGGGTGAGATGCATGTCTCGATGCCCCTATCTAGGGACCCTTGCCCTCCTTTATATATCCAGGAGGTAAAGTTACAATCTGAGTATTTTCCATATGGGACTATTTACAATAGGGGGGTCCTAGTAGGAGTCTACTAGGACTCGGTCTTCTTTGGGCCGGCCGCCGCTGCCCTCCATGATGGGCCCTAGGGTACCCATATCCCATACTTCACCATACGCGGAGTAAGTATCGATGCCATTCGTCTTCGTTTATTTCCATTCTCATTACTAGGCAAGGCGAAACAATGGTTTTATGCTAACCGCGAAGCTATAGACACTTGGGATAAATGTATTAGTGTCACACCCGGATTTACACAGAAACCCGAAGTGCTGCTATATGAGTGCCCAGGATGTCCACAGAACACATACAGCTAACAAATATGATAAACAGAGTACATATGCTCCAAATAAAATAATTTAAATCAGAGTTAGCACATACACAGCGGAAGTCTAATCTTCAACTCGAAGGCGAGGCCGCAGACACAAATATTTTCAAGCTCAGAAGTACGGAGATCCTCTTTCACTTCATCTGTACCCATCCCGGATTGTTGAATAATAGCAAGTGTAAGTAAATGTCTTACTTAGCAAGTATAGCACGGGGTATGAAGGCTCAAAAAGGCTTGACACGGCTTAACTGCATTAGCACTTTTAGTTGGTTCATTTTAACATTATCTAAGTTACTACAAGTGAATGAAAACCCAGTTGCAACACAATTAATGAAGTGTAATTGACATTAAGCATAAATAAACATCATCTTCTAATAAAAAAGGATCCAGGCCACTCATGACCCTGAGCAAGGCTATAATGATAGATTTACACTCTGCAGAGGTTTCGCCCTTTACCCACCAGTCGCGTAAAAGTTCAAGGAACTTTAAACCCAACCATGCGGAGGTGGATCAGACCTCACAAACCACACTACCGAGGTGTGATCGCATAGGGACGCTACGAGGCTTTTCACAAGACACCCTAACAAGACAGTAGCCGTTATGGTACAACACAGGTAGCATGACCCAAGGCACCAAGATTGACGTACGCCTACGGAGTCTCAACATAGAGGGGTCAATAGCGTCCAATGCGCGGCACGAAGGCCAGCAAGAAAAGTAAAAGCGCAACGTGTAGAGCTCCCGCTGAACGTTTGCTCCCACATGGGACTGTGCCTCACAGAGACATAGCCGACGGATCTCCCGTCCTCGGTGGATCAAACCATACTCTCACGAGCGCTTCCCATAACGCCGTCGGCCCGTCGGTAACTACTGTCAAGCTAGAGCCGTACAAGCTACTTGTCCAAGACTAGAGCCATTATAGTCCTGGTGGTGACGACTGGCTCCTGTGTTGCCGCTTTAAGAACCAGTCCTTATGGAGAGACACTAGGGCCTGGCACGCAGCTGACGCCCTAGTTCCCTTAATCATGTTGCTAAAAAGCAAATTTTAACTTTATGTAGAAGTGAACCATTAAGTCAAGATTAACAATTACAAGTAAAGGTGACAGTAGCTGCGCATAGCAAAGGTTCTATCCATATGCATAAACCTAGGTAAATCAAGGTACAGGATAAATAAATCTAGGTACAACCTTAATGGGCAACAAATTAGACACAGGCAATATGCAGTAATTAATGTATTAAAGGTGTGTAGGTAGCAAGGATTTTCCGTGCTATAACTTGCCTCAAATCCGGTATATACACTTTAATCTTCAGATCTTGATCTTCAAACTCTTCTCCTTGCAATCTCTTGATGACGTCCCTCTACTCGCATCAATCATCGAGCACAACATACAAGCAAACAAACAAGAATAACTAAAAACAATACACCAAACAGTAGAAACAGGACAAAAGGAGCCTACGAAACTATTCTACGCTTCGCTACGAACACGTGAGCGCAAGAATCACACTAGTCGGAGTTAAAACGGAGAAGTTATGGCTTTTCTAAGGTTCAGGGACTTGCTGGCAACGTTTTAAAAAGATTCAGGGCTTATTTTTGAAAAATCAGGGACCTAAACGTAATTACTAGATAAAACAGGAGGATTTATATGCAAAAAGGGCAAGGTTGGACCTCAGGGTGCGAAAATAGGGAAGAACAGAGGCTTTTTCGAAAACCGGGGACCTATCTAGAATTTTTTTTGAACGCGGGTGGACCGAGGGTAGAAAACGGGAAAGTGTAGGGGGTTTTTAGGAAGAAGGCCAACGCTGACCGTTTTCCTTTGGGTTGACTCGGTAGCTGGGGCGCGGATGACCGTTGGATCGGATCTGAGCGGCTGGAAATGGATCTGGGCGGGGGAGTCGACGCCGGCGGCGGTGGGGACGGCGGCGCTGGGCGGGAGGCGGTGGCGCTTCGCCGGCGTTGCTCGATCTCGAGCTGCCGGGCACGGTTTCGAGTGCGGTCGGGTGCTACGGGATCGTGGGAGCACGGCGAGTCTACCTGTGGAGGTTACGTCGATGAAGAAGCGACGGAGGCGGCGGTCGACGAGCGGGCGGCTCCGGCGGCGGGAGTGCTCGTGGGCGAGGGGGCTCCGGCAACGTGGTAGCGGCGAGATCCGGCGGCGGAGCTGCGGCTTGACATCACGAAGCTTGTGGCGGCCACGGCGTCGTCCGACGAGCTCGGGGTGCGCACCCGCGGCAATGGCGCCGGCGGCGGCGCTCGGGAGATCGCTGAGGCGCTGGGCCACAAGGGGAGAGCTGGGCCGCGCGCTTGGAAAAGAGAGGAGGGAGCGAAAGCGATCCGGGGAAAGAGTTTAGGGGGAAAAAGCGGACCAGGGCTGCTGCAACTTTTCTAAAGCTCCAAACGATGCAATTCAAATTCGAATTTAAATTAGACTTAAATTCTGATTTGAACTACACACAAGAAAAACTCAATGCAGCCGGCATGATTGCAACACACTCAAAATTGAAACCTATTTTGTTTTAATTTAATTTAGAAATAGAATTTTTCTTAATTCCCTAAAATTATATAAAGCTTGAAAAATTTTAGAAACTTGAGAAAATTGTTGTATTAGTTACGTTAAAAATTCACATCCCAAAATTCAAAAATTTTGGGGTGTGACAATTAGCGCTTTCTTGCTAAAATTCTTTCCGGTTGGGAAAACCAACGCCCTCCGGAATAAAATTGTTAGTTTTCAGCAGTTAAAAGATGAAACAGTCCCGGAGGCATGGGATCGCCTCCAGGACTATATTTCTGCTTGTCCTCACCATGGTATGCAGAGTTGGTTCATAATCTAAACTTTCTATCACGGGCTGAGAACCTCTGTCCGTGAGTACCTGGATGCTGCTGCTGGAGGCTTAATCTTCTCTCTTGAGGAGAGTCGTGCGAAGGCCCTCATAGAGAAGATGGTCGAGAACCAAGGTTGGTCCGACGACTGGACTCAACCGAAGACCCGAGGAGTTCATCAAGTTGAACCTCTGGACATGCTCGCTGCCAAGATGGACCTCCTGATGAAGAAACTGGAGGCCCCTACTCAAGAAATGGTGCGAGCCATGGATGCTCGCATGACCTGCGAAGTCTGTGACAACACTGGCCATTCGAGGAATGACTGCCTCGAAACACGAGAAGATGCCCACTACGTCAACAACTCCAACAACAACGAGTATCGACCGAACAACTACAACAACCAAGGCTGTAATCCGCGCCCAAACCTCCCGTTCGAGAGGCTTCAACAAGGTAACACTTACAATTTCAGCAATTTCAATAATCAGCCGTCTCTTAGAGATCTTGTGTTTGGCCAGATGAAAATAACTAAAAATATTAATAAATACTGCCTCCATTCCAAATTATAAGTCGTTTTGGCAAATCTAGATTCATAGTTAGTAGTATGTATCTACATATATACTTATGTCTAGATACATACTACTAACTATGAATCCTGAAATGCCAAAACGACTTATAAATTGTAACGGAGGGAGTAGCTTGCTGCTAATGATAAAACTCTGAAAAGCATAGACTCTAGGATGGAATCATTTTCTTCTGCTATGAAAAGTCAGCTGAGCTTTAACAAAATGAAAGAAACTCAAGTCGCTCAGTTGCCTGCTGCTGTTCCTGTTACTGAATTGGGGAAGATTCTAGGGCAACCCGAGCCTTCCATCGAGACAGTAAAAGCCGTCACTACAAGGCATGGTAAGATGTCTCGTAGCGTGTTCCGTACTAACCATGCAGGGAAGGTCGCACGCATCCAAGTGCTGACACCAAGATGGACTTACCTGCCAAGAGCTGCAAAAAGGGCAATCATCAAGACCTCTCCGGACAGGAAGGAGGTTCCCGGAGTACCCATCATTCAGTGCACGATCTGGAATCGTCGCATTGATGATGCACTCTGTGATTTGGGGACCAGCATCCGCTTGCGGACTCAACATCATGTCTAAGGTATTATTTAAGAAATTACGCTACCCTACTTTGTCACCTACAACTGTCCAGGTACAGCTTGCGGACTCAACCATCCGCTACCCCGAAGGGGTGATCGAGAATGTACCGGTCCGCATCTGGGGACATATGTTCCTGTGGACTTCATTGTCCTCGACACGAGGAAAGAGCACTCGTGTCATCTTGTGTTGGGCCGGCCGTTCTTGAACACCGCCCGGGCTAGGATCGATATGGATGCGAGAGAAATCTCGTTCTGTATCGACGGAGGTTGACCTACTTCAAGTTCCAACCTCGGGAAGAGAAGAAGGCAGAGCCACTCATACCGGAGCAGAGGAGTGCCGAGTGTTTTCTTAAGGCTGTCATCAATGGAGAACTGGAAATACTCGGTGGTGAGCAGCTCAAGAGGAACGAGCCGACAAAACCGACAAGTGCAGAAGAAATGGACTTCCTTGTAAAGAAATATGAGGAAGAGCAAGCCCTTTGGAATTCTCCAGAGACGCCGATCCCACCACCACCGACACCGGAGAAGAAGAACAAGAAAATATGGCGGAAGAAGGTTGCATCGTCCGAGTCATCCACTCCGGGACCAGATGATGACAAAAGCAACTGAAGATAGGAGAAGTCCCGCTCGCGGACTTAAAAGCTGAGCTCTCGCCGCGAGGAAAACCGTACCGAATCGGACGACTCTCCACCTCGGAGGGAGCCCGCTCGGCACAGCGTTGCAGGTGACGGACCAGTCACGAGGGGACGAGCTAGGCGTGACGCCGGGCTCGCCACCTCACAGGAGCCAGAGGATGCACCACAGATGCCGCACCGACACACGTCCGCATTCGAGGCCACCTACGACATGTACACCGGTGCTGGGACGTCTGGAGCAGGAGGCTCTGGACAACACCAGGAACCGAACTACTTCGCCTCAGGACGCTGGGACTACGGTCAGAGCACGGACTTTGAGTGGTCTGGGAGCTGGTATGTAGGGGGGTACGATAATGCCTCCCAGCCATACACTCCTGGATACTCACAGTCCGCGCGCTTCGACTATGGTCGGGAGCTGTCCTACATCTCCGACCGAGTCAATATCATCGACGACCATACTCGAGATATCCAAGACACGCTAGCCTGCCATTCTCAGTATCACCAAGAGAATAGCGGGATGGTAGCGTCCATCCAGCACGATGTCCACGATCAGGCGGACTAGTTGACCTAGTACTTTTCAAGGTTTAATCCCTACCAGTAAACAATCCAAGCTTGGGGGAGGAGCCCTAGTCAGGTACGTCCCGACTTACCCAGCACTTTGATCGTTCAATTGCATTTTCCTTTCCCTTCATGTTTTAGTTTGCATTTAAAAAAAATAAAAATACCAAAAATATTTCCCTTGAATAAAATAACTCCCAACTATGCATGGAATGAAACATATGCCTCTCATTTTGGAAATGATGAATAGTTGCTCTGTCATTAATTTTGCAAGTACTTTGTTGCAACCAGTTGCTTGATAATGCTTGAGTTATTTGGCATGAGTAATAATGAACCTGAACACCTTATGGGAGCACATGCTTTATTCCAATGTCTAAGTTGTTGTGGGGATTGATATAGTGAGACTTTGGTTGAGTTCTATTTCTGCTCTTAGTACGGGGAAAATCTCGGAGATTTATGCTTTCAAAATGAAACAAGTTCCTCATTGGTCAAAACACCTACCAGAGCCATATGATAAGCTTAGTTGAAAATTTCTACTCATATGCTGCTTGTTATCTTAGTGAGCTTTGTCAAATTGTTGTGACCTTTGAGTGAAGCTTTCATATTCTTAGAGATCGAGATCCACGTACACACACCACCTCTCACTTGCAATTCCTACACTGGGAGTTAGCAAACATTTGACATCATCCATCCACAAAAATAAATGCTCCAAGTTCTATGATCACCTCTCCAAACATACTTGATAGAGACATGGGCTATTCAAAAGAAAAGCATGCCAAAGAAGCATGGCAAAAATATATAAAAAAAGAAAAGCATGCCAAAGAGCATGGCAAAAAGAAAGAGAAAAGAAAAGCATGCCAATTGGCATGGCAAAAATATGAATAAAAGATAGCCCATGTTCTCGAAAATTAATCAAGGAGAGGAAGATTCATCCCAAGGAGTTCCACCATATTCCATTCCAGCATACTCCATTCCACCATGTTCCACTCCATCCATCCCACACACTTGCACTTCTCAATCTTAAGATGTGATTTGATTCCTCACAGATCCGGTTTTTGACTTAGCAAAATATAAGATGCATGCATGCCTTCATCCTTTGTCCCTGAGCCACACAAAAAAACATATTAGATGTTTCAACCGCCCAAGATAAGGAGATTGCTATAAGCCCCATAGGTAAAAAGGTGAATTAAAACTTTGCCTATGATTCAAGTATTGTTGAACACTAGTTGTTTATAAAGTTACCTGCAAAAGAGATGACATTGTAGCAACTCCTGATCCACCGAGCCTAAGTTTCTATCTTTGCTCGAGGACGAGCAAAGATCTAAGCTTGGGGGTGCTTGTTGGCGGTTGTTACAACCCAAATCCGACCGCCAATACTCGGGAATAAAAGAGGTTTTATGCAACATTCCATGTACTTAGGTTTTATTTCTAATAAAGTTCCACGAGTTTTGGTGAGTGTCACTTATGCAGGTACAACTACAACAAATATGTGCTATTGGGGCCGAAATTGACCAAATCAGCTGAACGACTTCGTTCGGCCGGTTACCCCGCTTAGCCGTGCACGTCACCGGGAGCCGTCCACGTCAACGATGACCAGCGACAACAAGTACATGACACGTGGATGAAGCCAACTCATCCCAGAGCATCGCCACGTCAACCTGGGCCCACACAACACGAACCCTGTCAAGGAAAGGCGGCCCAGGACAACCAGGACGCGGAGGCGATGCAGGGGAGGGCCAGCCACGGTCCAGGCCCGTTCGGCTGAACAGGTCGGTTCGGCCGAATTGACCCCCTGCCCAAACCGCCTCCAGAGGAGCAATCCTGGCCCTTGGTGGCCAGGTCGGTGCATTCCTCGGTTCGGCCGAACCGGGGAGTTCGGCCGAACCGAGGAATTTGGCCGAACCGCCTCCCTGCCGCCTCTAGCTGCCTTGGCGGTTACCCAAGCTCAACCGCCTTGTCCAGCTATAAATAGAGGGTCACTTCACTCATTCAACACACACCAAGCTAAGGAGATCTTTCATTCCACTTGTTCTAGTAGAGTTAGGATAGTTTAGTTAGGAGTTAGAGTTGAGTCGAGCTGTGCCTCGGAGGTTCCGGAGTCATCTTCAGAGGCTCTGGTAATAGCTCTTGTATCTTTTACTTTTCCTTTTGTAAGACTTTGAGTTATCAATATATTTATCTTTATCTTCTTGCCTTTGTCATTTATAACTTGCTTCTACTTTATTCTAGGTACAACTATATCTTGTTTAGACTATAGTCAGTTATAGTTCTAGTGCTTGTAGTTCTTGTTTAAGTCTTTGTCTTGGATGGTTCTTCGATCTTGCTTGATACTGGAGGTGAATTGTCACCAAGAGTATCGACAAGGTTGCTTACTCTTGCTAGCAGAGTAAGTAGTTGTTGACTAGTGTAGGAGTGGTTCCTAGCCTAGCCAGTGGCCTTAGAGTATTCCCGTCGCAACGGAGGTGGTAGCCGTAAGGTGGTGACAGCCCTTTCGATCTTCGTAACCCATCACGTTAGTTCCGGTCCGTAGGATCCCCCAGTTGGGAATTAGTGGCACCCCTTCTCATCCCTTTCCGTGTGTCACGGGTTCCCTTGTCCCAAAGCTAAGACAATAGAGTTAACTCAGATCTCCTAGTGCTGGCTCTGTAGCCGCTGTATCTCTAAGCTAGAGTGACATAGGTAGATAAAGTATCCAGGAGTCCTCTATCTCTTCTCGTTGTCCTCCCAGCTATCTATTCCTTCTATCCCTTACCTGAGTATCCCTTGAGCTATGTGTCCGGTATATCCACTCTTATCCAATACCGCTATCCCCTGTCTTGTCTAGTCGTGTACCCTTCTCTGGTAGTCTCGAATATCTGTTCACTAGTATTCTTGCTAAAGGTTCCCTGCGGAAATATAAATTACGATACATCGGGATACTCCCAAGTGAAGTGCTACAGCGGTGATTCTTTGCGCTTGCGGAATATTTCTATATTTGACTAAGCCATAAGGAAAACCACTGAAACACTCCTTACCCCAGTACTAGGATTATCAATTTTGATATTGGATCGTAAGAAGTGCCAACAGTCCCACACCTACCGAATGCCTTACATTAGAATTAATTATTTCTAGAAAGTTCGAAGCAGGAATATAATCACGCATCAGATTTTTAGAAGAAATATGATCTAGACATGAAGCATAATAAAATGCCAGAAAATTTAAATGTGAGGATGCTCTTAAAACAAGACATCGTCCAAAGTGGAAACACACTTGAAGTGAAACTCCTTGAAAGTCTTGATCCTAGTAAGAATGTGTACACAATGAATACTCATGAATGGAAAACCCAAATCCGGAAGAAACAACCTGAAGTTATTAACTAGAGGTTAAGTTTACTTGTAGTAAACACAATATTATGTGTGTAAGTGTATCCTAGGTATCTAATGATATGCTCACTATGGAAAATGACTTGATTATTAATTTAAAATCTACTGTGATGCATGTTGGTTTTGGATGAAATGAACTTGTTAAACAATCTCAACGGAATCTCTATAAACTTCGAAAAGAAGAGCATTACCTCATATACTAAGAAAAATCATCATGAAGATGAATGCCTAACACCATAAAGTGCGAGCAGTATTTTGTATTGGGATAGCAGATACAAGTTGAGTATATAATAGTCTTATCTTGAAGATATGGGAGAGAAGAATGAATGTCGACAACAATATTTATTATTGCTAATTTTTCTCTACCAAAAAATGGATCCATTAACATAGTCCATGGCAGAGTCACAAGAAGGGCTCATGTCGAGTCAATGAGAGGATGCAATTAAAGTTGAGCCATTAAGAAAGGAAAAATTATACTCATACCATTAAAAGATCCACTCTTTGAAAAAGTTCCATCGAAAGATTTAGTTTTAGAAAAATAGCATTAAAAGGTATACGTTACTTTTCTAAAACTGAATCTTTTAATAGTACTTTAAATGTCTCAAGTATTTAAATGCTTAAGGTAGATCATATTCTTGAAGAATATTAAAATTCTCCATAAGAGCAAATCCTAAAATAAACCTATTATGAATATCATTTTCGAGTAAAAAGTTAAATGAAGAATTCAAGTTAATGTGAAAAAGGTTGTATAAATCACTTCTCTCTTCCATGAGAGAATTTCTCATATAGAAAAGAAATATTATCCTTGAAGAAACAAAATAGTCAATAAATGACTTATCAGTCAATTTCTGAATGAACACCGATAATCCCCAAGATATGTGGAGACTCATACAGACTCAAATTATTGAATAACAAAGCAAGAGAGGAATCACATGCCCTGAATGTGCCATACAAGCACGTGTAGTGCATGTACACCTAGCTAGAACTGAATAGCAAGTATCCTCAAATATCATAGAAGATATATCGGTGATTGGCAATTAAATTATCTCCTTTTAGTGCCAAAAGAAGATTGCATATTTGCCCATAATCCTATAAAAGGATAAAATTTTATTTGTGTTGCACAAACAAAAAGTGATAACTAGTGCACGATGCACCTTGTCCTAATTACTCAATCATAATCTAGAAGATTAAGTCCATGGAAGGCTAAGTATAGTGATAATAGAATATCATTGCTTACTCACATTACTGGATAATGTGGCTAATATATTTTCAACACTGAGGTTTAAATGTTGTTTTTGTGAGGGGAGCATGCATTAATACATTTTGGATTTGTAGTCTTTATGTTGTACCTAGAAGGGATCAACTTGATGATTAATTATTAAATGAACCTAGAAGTCTTACCATTTGACTATTTAAAATTAAGAAGATCATAAGGGCATGTACAGCCCACAGACGACTCGTTGTCTATAGAATCTCGAATTTAGCGTACAGACAGACATACAGACATTTCATACAACCCACAGACAGAGAGACCATCTGTAAGCTGTTTAATGCTTTACATGTAGTTTAGGATCAACTACAAATATATTTGTGTATACCATTGTGTGGCTATTTATATCAAAAGATGGTATTTGTATACTATTTTGTGATTTGTTCTAAACAATATATCGCACATAAAATACAAGGGCTAAACTGTAATTTGTTTACTTAATTCACATCAACTTTACCATCTAAAGGACCTCAACATGAAAATCATACTTACAAAGACCTAAAACGTAAAATTCCAACAAATATTAACCAAGCTGGAGCCCCTTTCATCCTGCTATACCTGAGCATTTTTCGGGCCGGGCCTGAAAAAATCCGGTTATTTCGGGCCGAGAAAATCCTGCCCATGACCGTCCCATTGGGCACACCGGGCCTCAATTTTCGGGCCGGGCTCGGGCCGGGCCCGGGCTTGGGCGGGCCGCCCGTGTATTTTATAGTGAAAAATAGCTAAAAACAACATTTCGGGACGGGTTCCGGCCAAGATTTATTTTCTCGGGCTGCAAGATCTGTGACCACGCCCGCCCAGTAAGGTCCATGGGCGGGCCAGGTTCGGGCCGGGCCCGGGCCGGGTCTCCGAGCCGGGTCGGGCCGGGCTAAAAATGCTCAGGTATACATCCTGCTGAGTTGCAACAAGCTTATCCTTTAAGTATAAAAAAAACGAGCTTATCCTTTCATCCTTGCTGCAACAAGGCCGGCGGCCCCAGCTCCCATCGCGCTCGCCTGCCGGCCCCAGCT
>OAMR01000042.1:2701634-2714557 GCA_900205405.1 Echinochloa crus-galli
GCAACTGCCAGCACCTGCTGAGCCGCGGGATGATCCCGCGCTCGCGCAAGCGCAACTCGCGCAAGTGCGAGAGCTGGAGGCGAAGCTCCAGTAGGAGCGCCAGCAGGTTCAGGAGCTACGCGCGACCCTAGAAGGCCGGCAGCCCGAGCGCGGCGAACGCGCGCGGGCCGCCGGACGCGTGGCCAGGGCGCGCATCCTAAACTCAGGTCATGCCGCCACGGGCAAGCCAAAAGCTCGTCGCCGCAGTAACGCTGATGCGGGCCATGCCCGAACCATCGACACCCGAAGCACGCGATATGCGGCGCAAGGTACAGGCCCTCGTCGAAGAGGCAGCCGTACAGCAAGTGGAGAGCTCCGCGTCGCGCATACGCCACCAGGCCAGCTTGAGGGCTGAGGGAGGCAGGCAGGACAAGGAGCAGTCCGTCCGCACCCCACCCAAGGGCGCGTGGGTTCCTCATCGTCAGATGAGCGATGGAAAGGCGCTCGTGGTCAACAACCACGAGGCGAGAAGGTCCGCGAAGGACCGACTCGTCGATGCGCGGGGTGCTCTCGACGATGGCGATGCGCGCAACATCCTGAACAAGAAAAGGCAGGGCGCGACGCCCCCTCGCCCCATGTACCCCCGACGCGGGGGTCGCTACGACAGCGAGGAAGACAAAAGTCCGACGCCCGAGCCCCCTGGGACCCCGGTGTTCTGCCGGAAAATCCGCTCGGCGCCCATTCCGGCGTGCTTTCGGCAACCCACCACCATCGCCAAATATGCGGGCGAGACAAACCCCGAGACGTGACTCAATGATTACCGCCTGGCCTGCAAGTTGGGCGGGGCCGCGGACGAGGCCGTCATCATCCGCAACCTTCCGCTCCACCTCGCGGACTCCGCACGGACGTGGCTTCTATTATTATAGTATGATAGAGTAGATTTTGAAGGTATTAAGACCATATAAATACTATAATTTTTTATATTATATATATTATTTGGTAATTTTAAATTTAACTCTAGCTCGCGAGCTTAATGAGCCGAGCCGAGCCAGGATTTTTGCTCGTTTCCTTAACGAGCCGAGCCGAGATGGCTCGTTTGGCTAACGAGCTCGAACGAGCCGAGCCAAAACGAGCCGAGCTGGCTCGACATCCACCCCTATTCAGGACTGGCATTTACCGACCAACCATAGCAGACGACGCGGAGATTAGTGGCTGAAATGACTTAGCTCCCCGTCGGCCACTTTAGCAGAACTCTAGGCAAAAAAGTACTTCGGCCTCCAAATAACCTTGGGGGCGCCCGTGTTGCAGTGAGCAAGCTAGCAGCAAGGAAGATCGAGTTTTCTAGGTGAGACGATGAGTCGATGACCCGGCGAGGTGGATCAGGGAGATAAAACCCTTGATTAATTAAAGACGAAGAGACACCTCATGGGCAACATTGATTCATCACAAGATTTAAGATTTAGCTAGGGATTAATGGTTCTGACCAGTGACCACCGAGAGCTAGGTTGGAAATTGGAGGGATGTGCAATCGCACTGCGTTGCACACCCACCAGACCTGGATTTACTTACAGATGCTATTCAAAAAAAAAATACTGGCTCTGGGTTTGGATCAAGTTGCAACAAAGTGAGGATCACCAAACGACGTCTAATCTTAGCATGTCGCGCTGTGGAAATAGTGGCTTTTCATCATCTCTTCGCTTCATATGGATAGCCTTTTACTTTAGTATGACTTCTGAGACTTTTTTTATTAACTTTTGTTTGTGGGTGCGTACCCCTTCACACTCTTTGGGGTCGAAGCTGAATATTTTTTCTATTATTATTAAATAAAAATGTACCTGCCGGTGCTCTCATCAGCATATATCGCATGCGTTTGAACGCCAAATAAAGCCGCTCCGGGCCCCACGTTATCAGCACACCCATCCCCTTTCGATCCCTGGCCGGCTCTGTTGAATAATGATCCGAATTCCCAAGATAACCACATGCACCTACTTCTGGACTGACTAAATTTGCTTCTACTAAATTTACAGAGGCATTCGTGGATGCATGCACACATGCATGTTCACCGGTTGCATGCTAATTTCTTCTTGGCCATTCGTATTGTCTGGCTGCATGCATGACCATTACGCCTATATAAACTAGGTGATGTTGTACGGTGAAAAGCAACACAATTAGCAGAGTCATTCTGCATTTCTATTCCTCTTGTAATTTCGCTTGGGTTGAGTTAATTACTCATTGTAAATCCCTAGCATTTGTAGACATTCAGATATATACTAAACGTCATAGATCAACAGATTTTTTGTAGTGGCGGATGGGCAGGAGGCCTAGGCAGGCGCTATTCGTGGCAGGCGGGGCGGCCGGGGCTGGCCATGGTCGGCGCTCGGGTGACGGGATCCGAGGTGAGATGGTTGGTGCTTCTCGATGACGACGTTGGTCCGGCACCGCCTCGGTTGTGGGGATGGGGGCTGGCTGGTGCATGCTGGTGGCATTGTGGTGGTGCTTCGGGCTGTGCCGGACTTCTTCTGGTGGAGGAGATGCGGAGGCGACGACGAGGAGCGGGTTTTTTGCCTTGCCAAGAACGTGTTGTAGGTATAGTGCTGAGTCAGGCGTAACTGTGAACCCTATTCATTTCTGGACGTGCGACGGCGACGTCTTTGGCGCCGTGCCCTTCTTGGATGCACCGTATCTGAGACCCGCCTTGATTAGGCAGTGGTGGTGGTCGATTGGTGGTGTTGCCCGTGTGCAGCGGCAGAGGTGGTGCGCTTGGTCCACGCTAGAAGGGAGGTGCAGATGACCCATGGGTGCTGGAGGCCTTGAGGTGACGCGCATGGTGTTGACTTTTCATATATGCATTCATAAAGAATGGTTTAACACTTATGAGTTAGTGCAAGATGGTGGTTCTGTGTTAATGGGTGATAACACACCACGTAAGATTGTAGGCATTGGATCTATTCAAATTAAGATGTCTGATGGCATTATCAGGACTTTGACTGATGTCAGGCACATTCCATCTATGACGAGAAATCTCATCTCGTTAAGTACTCTAGATATGAAAGGATACAAATACTCTGCTGAAGGTGGAGTTATAAAGATATCCAAAGGTTCTCTTGTCGTCATGAAGGGTTATTTAAAATCTGCCAATTTGTATATCTTAAGAGGTACTACAGTTACAGGTAATGCCGCTATAATTTCAAAGACATTATCTGACTCTGATGCTACAAAGCTTTGGCATATGCGTCTCGGGCATATGAGTGAACTTGGTTTGGCAGAGTTAAGCAAGAGAGGGCTTCTTGATGGTGATAACATCAGTAAACTAAAATTTTGTGAGCATTGTGTGTTTGGCAAACACAAGAGGGTGAAGTTCAATACTTCAACGCATACCACTAAAGGTATACTAGATTATGTGCATTCTGATTTATGGGGGCCATCTCGTAAGACATCACTAGGTGGTGCTCGTTATATGTTGACAATTATTGATGATTATTCAAGAAAAGTTTGGCCTTATTTCTTGAAGCATAAATCAGAAGCATTTTCAGCCTTTAAAGAGTGGAAGGTTATGGTTGAAAGGCAAACCGAAAAGAAGGTAAAGAAGCTTCGAACTGATAATGGGATGGAATTTTGTTCTAACGAATTCAATTCTTATTGCAAGTCAGAAGGCATTGTTAGACACTACACCATTCCTTACACACCCCAGCAAAATGGTGTAGCTGAGCGTATGAACAGAACAATCATCTCAAAGGCACGCTGCATGTTGTCTAATGCAGGATTGCATAGACGTTTTTGGGCAGAAGCTGCTTCCACTGCTTGCTATCTTATTAATCGGTCACCCTCTATTCCGATAAATAAGAAAACTCCAATTGAGGTTTGGTCTGGATCTCCAGCAAACTATTCGGATTTGAGAGTTTTTGGTTGTACTGCCTATGCTCACGTTGATAATGGAAAATTGGAGCCAAGAGCTATTAAGTGTATTTTTCTAGGATATAAATCTGGAGTTAAAGGATACAAATTGTGGAATCCAGAAACTAGAAAGGTTGTGATAAGTAGGAATGTTGTCTTTCATGAAGCTGCTATGCTGCATGACACTCCTACTGATGTTCCCGTTGAAGATCAACAGAAGTTAAGTGTGCAGGTGGAGCATTTTGTTGATGCACCACAAAAAGAAATTGATAGTGCTCCGAGTGAACCTATTATGGTGGATTCCTCTACTACTGAGGATGTTCCCATTGTTTCACGGTCGCCACCACCGCGACAGCGTTCTATTGCTGTTGATAGACCTAGGAGACAAATCATTGAACCAAAGAGATTGATTAATGAAATCAATATTGCCGCTTATGCTTTAAGTGTGGCAGAAGAAATCGAAGGTAATAGTGAACCTTCTACTTACTCTGAAGCTATTAATTCAACCAATTGCAACAACTGGATGACTGCCATGAACGATGAAATGGAGTCACTTGAAAAGAATGGCACTTGGGATTTGGTACAGTTACCAAAAGAAAAGAAACCTATCCGTTGCAAGTGGATTTTCAAAAGAAAGGAAGGCATTTCCCCAAGTGATGAAGTGAGATACAAGGCAAGGTTGGTTGCAAAAGGTTATAGCCAAATTCCAGGAATCGATTACAATGATGTATTTTCCCCTGTTGTTAAGCATAGTTCTATTCGAACTCTGCTAAGTATTGTTGCCATGCAAGACTATGAGCTTGAGCAGTTGGATGTTAAAACTGCATTCTTACATGGGGAATTAGAAGAAGACATCTATATGGATCAACCAGAAGGTTTTATTATTCCTGGAAAGGAGGACCTGGTTTGCAGGCTAAAGAAATCTCTTTATGGTTTAAAGCAGTCTCCTAGACAGTGGTATAAAAGATTTGATTCCTTTATGATCTCCCAAGGTTTCAAGAGATCTAATTATGATAGTTGTGTTTATTTAAAAACTATCAAAGGATCAACCATCTACTTGCTCTTATATGTCGATGACATGTTGATTGCTTCAAAAGATAAAAATGAAATAGAAAAACTAAAAGCACAATTAAACAATGAGTTTGAGATGAAGGACTTGGGTCCAGCAAAGAAGATTCTAGGTATGGAAATTGTTAGAAAAAGACATGTTGGAAAACTTTACCTTAGTCAACAAGGTTATATTAAGAAGGTTCTTCGTCGTTTTAACATGCATGAAGCTAAGCCAGTGAGTACACCTTTAGCTGCACATTTTAGATTATCATCAGCTTTATGTCCACAGTCAGATGAGATGTGTATAAGAGACAGCTCTATCCTTTGTCTTCTCTTGGCAAGGCAAAAAACCCGCTCCTCGTCGTCGCCTCCGCATCTCCTCCACCAGAAGAAGTCCGGCACAGCCCGAAGCACCACCACAATGCCACCAGCATGCACCAGCCAGCCCCCATCCCCACAACCGAGGCGGTGCCGGACCAACGTCGTCATCGAGAAGCACCAACCATCTCACCTCGGATCCCGTCACCCGAGCGCCGACCATGGCCAGCCCCGGCCGCCCCGCCTGCCACGAATAGCGCCTGCCTAGGCCTCCTGCCCATCCGCCACTACAAAAAATCTGTTGATCTATGACGTTTAGTATATATCTGAATGTCTACAAATGCTAGGGATTTACAATGAGTAATTAACTCAACCCAAGCGAAATTACAAGAGGAATAGAAATGCAGAATGACTCTGCTAATTGTGTTGCTTTTCACCGTACAACATCACCTAGTTTATATAGGCGTAATGGTCATGCATGCAGCCAGACAATAGAAGGAATTCGTCTCAAGGTGGAGTGCAACCGGTGAACATGCATGTGTGCATGCATCCACGAATGCCTCTGTAAATTTAGTAGAAGCAAATTTAGTCAGTCCAGAAGTAGGTGCATGTGGTTATCTTGGGAATTCGGATCGTTATTCTAACAGGCTCGGCCGACGGGCATCTCTTCTGTGTATATATATACTGTTCCCATCTTGTTGGATGGCCACACACACATTGTTCGAGTGTTGAGCAGCTCTGTAGCTAGCTAGTCGCAGCAACGAAATGAGCGACCAAGGGGAGAAGGGGAAGGCGGGGCAAGTGGGTGAGTCCAGCAACAAGAAGCAGGGTGCCACCAAGGATCCTAAAGACAAGTGTGAGTAGATGACTGTATCACATCCATTTCCATCGCGCTAACATAAGATGCATATACATATGTGTAGATATGTGCGGCACTCTGTGACTGACTATCTATTCGATCTTATTTGCAGACCAGCAGCAGCCGCCTCTGAAAGTCGACATTACTGATCTCGAGCTCACCGATGAGGAGGAAGACGACGAGTCCACTTCAACCGACGAGCCCAACTCCGACTCCGACTCCGACTCCAACAATTCGCGTGGCAGAGGCAGATCAGCACGGCAGAGAGGGCGAAGAAGCAGGGGCTGGCGTATGAGACGTAGAACCGCCCGACGCTAATTAATCTGATCGATCATCAGCTAGCATTATCACAGGCAGTAGTACGTGTTTTAGTAGCCTTAATTTAGCTAGTGCACTGCCAGTGACCAAATAAATTTAAGCTAGCTAGCTCACTGCACCATATCTAGCTAGCAGTGTCGTCTTAGTTGCATGCATTTTCATCATGTACTCTGTAGTATGTCCCTTGCTCGCTAGGATCCGACTAATTAGCTGAATAAGTACCTGGTGGGAGAGGTAGCCATTGCAGACGTACTGTGTATGCCATCAATCTGCAGGAAACCTCTTACAAGCTATCTGTGGACATCGGCAAGCAGCTAGGTGCAGTAAGTGTGCAAAGGCACAAATGAGTTGTCTTGTAGTTTTCTGCCCCTAGCTAGCTAGTTGCCACGGCGTACTGCTTGTATTGCCTATTTTATTTCTTGTGATATGATATCGTGTATGTAGTCCTGTGTTCTCCAGCAGGCGCGCGCGTTTCGCGTCCTTGCACATCAGTTGCACTGTCTGCTTTATTTCTGTACGAACCTTCTCGATCTTATGTTAACGCATGATAATGCATTCAGAACAAAGAAATGGAAATTACGAAGATCTGCCGCCCGCATGCAGTGGTGTCACATACTGTTCACAATTAGAATTAGAACCCGGATATTTCATGCCATACGCCATAATATAGTTGAGGTTTTCAACAACTTAAAGGTGTGTCACTTTAATTTCCTAATCTTCTCTAAACCTGCAACAAAGCCATCTATTCTCGACATCCTTATATCGATCTTTTTTAAACGAAATAGCCTATATATTCCCTTTACCCCCAAACTACAAGGCGCAATTGAACTTGGTATAATCTCCGGTACTAATATTTGACTTAATATCTTATATACCATAATGTTTGTAACAACGAAACTATAGTAACAGATCAAAAAGTGCTTTTTAAATATGAATCCAATGATATTATTTTTGTATAAGATAAATTGTTGTTATACAAGATTAGTTGTAGGTCAAAATTTTAAATTTAAAAAAATTAAATTTTAAATTGCGTGCACATTTTATATTACGGACTAAGGGAGTACACATTGGTGAGAGGTGCATATCGGTCGACTGCTGGGGCCTGGGGGTGGTCAATAGCCACATGCACAGACACCCCGGCCTGATCGACTTTGCTTTAGCTTTTTGACTTTGTGCGCGGTCACAAGGGCTTGTTTAGATGAAAAAGGCACTCCTAAATTCACTATGCAAAAAGAATATTCTCCATCACATCAAAATGTCATAACATGCATGTAGTACTAAATGTAGATGAAATACAAAATTAATTACACGGTTTTGTTGAACTTCGCGAGACGAACATTTTGAGCCTAATTAATTAATTTTTGAACAATTTTTCACACATACAAACGAAATGCTACAGTATCGCAATGATTTCGATGGGACATTCTCCTCCCAAATTTGGTGTCCCAAGGAGATGCGATTCGTTTCGATGCGGCATTGTCACCCACGAGTGTCGGCGCAGGTCCTGACCTAGGTACCTACGTACAGATCAGCCATCGCAACCGTTGTATTGTACGCGACCAAACCGGACGCTACACCACATTCAGTCTCCTCTCCAACACGGATTCTAAGTATCAAAAAAAAACACGGACTCGGTCACTGAGCCAGTTGCGATGGCGACGAGAAAATATAAATCCATGCCTCAAGCGTGTGGACTGCGGCAAGGAGCTGAGCCTTGATGCACCGCGCACGTTTTGCGTAGGACGAGATGTTGTGGTGTTATGGTTCTTTTGGAGTTCTCGGTGGAAGCTAGCGGGCCGCTGTTGCAATAATCTGTAAGAACAAGCTAAGTGCGCGGCAGACATATGCAGGGCCAAGAACAACCCAAGTTTATCGCCAGTTGTTGCAGCTCACACTCTAAACCCTAGAGCATCATTAATGCTTTCAAATATATATATGTAAAAGATGTATGTAAATTTAGAGATCAATTGAGCGCAGTTGAAATAATAGTGGTCGAGAAAAAATATGAATTTGGAAATGAAATAACCCATACTATTTTCAGGCAAATTACGAAGTACTTCTACGTTTTTACTTGAGGAAATCCTTTTATGAAGGAAGCAATGCAACATGCAATGTAATTTTTTCTGCTTCTGTTTGGGTATTTAATAAAAACTAAATATTATATATTTAAAATTTTCACCCGTAATAGTGCATGGTATGTGCATGTTCGTTCAAAAAAAAAGTATCTGGCACCTTTGGTGATTTGGCCGCCTTCTTGGACCTCTTGACACGACCCATCAGTGATGTAAAAGAAATCCGTAGATGATGTTGGAAGGGAGACGAGACTTTGTCTAAGAGCAACTCCAACCCAACTCTTCTTTCTGCCCCCTACTTCACTTGAATGAGAGTTTTTCATTCATTTTCTGTCTCCTACTTCGCAATCATCTCCAACAAACCTCTTATACTTGCACCCCTATGCCCCACTCTCTTATATTTTACTAGTAGAGTGCACGCACGTGCCGCGCATGTATTAGAAAACGTGATAAACAAAAATTTTATCTTTTTAGATTGGATTGAATTTACGTTAAAAAATTTCAAAACAGAGAATTCAAAAAATTTCTGTCGGGGACATCTCAAGGGGGTCCCCTAACCACCGGGGTAAACACCCTCAAAAACGCCAAACCCAAAGAGGTTAGGAAAACAACGGTCCACACAAAACCTGGGCGACACGGCCCGTCACTGCTCATCACGGCCCGGGTGCCGCTACAACTCAGCTGCCGAAGGATCCGAAGCAAACAGCTCGATCCCCGCCTGGCTCGAGGGCTGCGATCCCCTCAAGCGGGCACGATCCCGATCACCGCCTCGCACGAGGGTCTGCGACCCCCTCGAGCGAACTCGACCACCAAACTCCGCCTCACTCGAGGCCGCCTCAGTACAACCACTGAGACATTCAACCACCCAAAAAATTGGTCTTCACTAAAGGATTGAGCCCTGCTAGAATTCTAATAAATCCGCCTGGCAGCCGCATTTAATGCCCGCCCCATCAGTCAGGCGCCAAAGTCAAAAAGCAGCCTCTCTCCACGCCACGCCGCTGACACCACGGGGGCTTACTGTTTCACCTGCTCCGGTCACTGTGCGGCCACACCGCTGCCACGCTGACGCACGCGGCACTGTGCAAAGCCCTGAGCGGACTGACGGGCGTCACTCAGCGCCACTGTTACGCCTACTCTCGTCCTCCCCTTGCCACGAGATCCTCGAAGGGGCATGGGGGCGCCCTCGAACGGCGTACGGACAATGACCGGGGCGGACCCTGGGCAGGCGCGCCGTGCCAAGTCAACTCTACAGGCCTCAACGACGGGACTACTCGCCCCCGTCACCGCTGTACGGGCCAGCAGGCGTCATTCGGTGCCGCTGTTTCACCAACTCCCGGTCATTTCCTGGCAAGGCGGGCACGCCTCGCGCTGTGGACAGCAAAGGCCATCATTCCGTCCCCTGTTACACCTGCTCCGGTCCTTTCCCCCGACACCGCCCTCGAGGAAGCATGGGGGAGCCTCGATCAAGCGTACGGACAGCAGCAAGACACCAACTGAAGGGCCTGCTACCCCTCGATGCCGCTCCAGGACAAGACCAAGGACGGCCACGACGCCCGGAGAAGCCGGAGTCCGCCATAATCATCGTTCAAGACCAAGGACTACGGCACGCCCGGTGCCATACCCCCCAGTACACACCCCTGTAGCATGTACTATACTTGTACTCCTCCTTATACCCCCTCAAGGTCACCTTCCTTCCTCCTTGGGCTATAAAAGGGGGAAGAAAGCGCCGGCCAAAGGGGAGGCGACAACAACAAGGAACAAGACATAGAACACACACCCACCCATCACGATATTGGCATTCTGCCTCAATCATCCGCTCACTCAGGGACTTGGAGGCCTCACCTCCTCTCCCGCCAAGCTTGTAGCCCCCTACTACAAGCACCCCGGTGCAAGATAGTATAGTGCCAAGAGCACAACTTGCTGGACGTACGGCCCCGAGGCCGGAACCAGGATAAATGAGTCACTGTGCTAGCTCTTGCATCAACCGGTGAGGGACGGGACACAGCGCATTCTGTTAGGCGTTGAGGTTGGTCGCCCAATCTCAGCACCGACAGTGGCGCGCCAGGTAGGGGCGGGCGCTGTGAGCGACCACTTTCCCAAGCAGTTTCCTCATCGGCAAGCCGCATTTTCACCATGCCAACGCAATCCGCCGCGGGGTCTCCCGGTCCGCTTCCGCGCGGATACCGGATCATGTTCGGGAGCCTGGAGTTCGAAGCGACCGGTGAGAGCTTCCTCATGCGGCTCGCCTCCGTGGCACCTGGCCTGATAACCGGGCCCCCGGCATCGCCAACGCCGTCCCAGATCAGGAGGCGGCGGGCACTACACGAGCTCCAATTCTCGTGGAGCGACGTGTCGTCCCGCGCGTTTGTCACACCCCAAAATTTTCGAATTTTGGGATGTGAATTTTTCACATAATTAATACAATAATTTTCTAAAACATTCCAAGATTTATTATAATTTACAGGGAATTCAGTATAGAAAAATTTTGTTTTCCTTAAAACAATATAGGTTTAATATTATGTGTGCATTCATGCTGTTGCATTGAGTTTTGTTGTGTGTAGTTCAAATAAGAATTTAAATCTAATTTAAATTCGTGTTTGAATTGCTTTTGTTTAAGCCCTAGAAAAGTTCTTTAAACCCGAGTTCGTTTCTGCCCCTCCAATTCTTCCTCGTCTGCTTCCTCCCCATCTTTTCTTTTCCCGCAGCCCACCAGCCCTCTCCCTCGCGCGCGCAGCCAGCGGCCCAGCAGCTACCCTGCGCCGCTAAGGCCCAGCTCGCCTCGCTCCCCACCTGGGCCACTGCTTCATCCGCCGTGGCCATCGATCTCGCCCGGCCCATTCCTCTTCGGCCCAAAGCTCGCCCAGCCGCGCCTCCCCGCCCCTGCACAGTCTGCACTGTGCAGCGCCGCCGCGCAGGGCATCCTCGGCGTCCGTCCCACCTCGGCGCCCGAGCCCTCCCGCACCTCCCTCGGCCCTATATAACTAGCCGCTTCGCCGCCTCATCTCATCACTACCGCCTCCCCAAGCCGCAGCTCGTGCTCCGCCGCCTCGCCAAGAGCCAAGCGCCGCCGCCGAGAGCTCGGCGCCGCCGGCGCCATTGCCGGTCGATCCACCGTCTCGGTTGGCGCCGGGCCAAGCCGAGGCCACCCTAAGCTTCTCCGTGCCAAGGAGAAGCTTCGCCGCCCAGCCCCGTCGTCGTCCCGCCGCCGGAAGCGCTTCCCCACGGGAGCACCTCGCCGCCGCTGACCCCTGTACTCCGCCGCGAGCCAAATCCGGCCACCTCTGTGGTTCTCCACTGCCGGTGAGCACCTCCTCGTGATCCCCTCTCCCTCCTCTCTCACTTGCGCACTTCGCCCCGAGTCCCCATCCATCGAATCGCCGGTGAGCCGGGGAAGCAGAGCCGCCGGCGAGCCCCCGTGCTGAACCGAGGAAGAAGACGGCGCATTTTCAAATAACCCCCCGAGAAATCACATAAACCCTAGATCCGTTCTTGTGTCTTGGCAGTTTTGCGAAGAGCCCCTTATAGCTTTTAGATCCTCGCAACTCAGTCCAACCCACATATTTGTAAGCTGTATGTGTTCTGTGGACTTCCTGGGCACACATATGGCAGCATTCGGGTTTCTGTGTAAATCTGGGTGTGACAGCGTTGTGCTCCCCGACTGGGACGCACACTTGTTGCTCCGGCCCGCTGTCATGGCGCTACGGGACGCACCCCCACCGGTGGCTCCTGCGGAGGGAGCTCGTCGGAGGGATGCGGCCGGGGCGACGCAATTGCCCTACGGGCTGACCAACACGGCCGCGGGATATTCCACAACGATTAGCGCCAGCCTGGGCGCATGCGCGGACTCGGCGGGCCACCAGCTGGGTTTGACCCACCACCTACGCCTCTCCTCACCGGACGAGTCCACAGTCGACTCCGATGGAGAGGAGAGCGTGTGTGACCAGGGACGCCCGGACCTGGACTACTCCGGGCTGCGCGACCGCGAAGGTTTCGCTTCCTTTCAGGCCGCCGCAGACTTTTGCCTCACCTGCTCCGACGATTCCAGCGAAGGGGGGTACGACCCCACGCGGGAATGCTTCGTCCTGGAAGGTGAGGTAGAGTCCGCGGATGAGGATGACGAGACGACGGACGGCGCCGCACGCAACGAGCAACCACCGGCACCCGCCGAACCGCGGGATGATCCTTTAGCCATGCAAGCGCAACTAGCGCAAGTGCGAGAACTGGAGGCGAAGCTCCAGCAGGAGCGCCAGCAGGTTCAGGAGCTACGCGCGACCCTAGAAGGCCGGCAGCCCGAGCGCGGCGAACGCGCGCGGGCCGCCGGACGCGTGGCCAGGGCGCGCATCCTGAACGATGCCCGCGATGCTGGTCAGGTCATGCCGCCACGGGCAAGCCAAAAGCTCGTCGCCGCAGTAACGCTGATGCGGGCCATGCCC
>OAMR01000042.1:2763167-2791251 GCA_900205405.1 Echinochloa crus-galli
CGGCGTCCAATCAAGGCGTTCTTGGATGTGTTGGAACCGTGACGACGAGATGCTTCTTTTCATTCTCATCCTAGCTCCAGAAGATTCGCGGATCATGATGTGTGACCACGAAAAGCTGTTTTGGGCCTTTTCAGGCTTTGTATCGTGTCGGGCCATCGGTCCATGTTGTGGGCGCGGCGCCCCCAGCCCTAGCTCGCCCCTAGACCATTAAATTCAGTAGCCGCCGTCGTTTAGACTTAGATTTTGCTTAGATTAATCTGTCGAGAACAGTTTCGCCGTCATCGATTTGTAGAACTCCAACTTTTGATCTTAATCATACACCTGCAGTGTCACTTCATTTTGAGATCTTCTTCTTTCGAGTTCTTGCTTGCGTTCTTTATTGCGCAGGCAGAGATTAGCCTTCTCGGTGAGGTCAACCGGGTTGTGACACGGTTGATAACCAGAGGAATCATGATGCTAAGATTGCAGGGTTCGAGTTGCTGACTTGAAGCCGGATCGGTGTGTTTCGCTCCGCCAAATGAGTTATCCTCCTCTTGACGAAAGATCGGGCACCCTAGTTCCCATCACAGTCCAAGGCCAAATTAGTCTTAATTAATGAATAAAAATGAAAAGGTCCACTAGTAAATGCTAGAGAGCTATTGGTATTAAATCCTATATGAAGAGTCAAAGAGAATTCTAACCAACTTAAATGGTGGACCAGCTGTGGACCGCTTGTTGAGTTAGCTAGAGCACAAGGGAGTGCCACACGCGTCTACGTGCGCTCGCCTCGCCGGGTCGTGATCAATGGCCTTGCCATTGCTGGGTGAGCTCTGTGTAGGTTCACCCCCTTCTTCTCTGTGCGTCTATATAAAGAGGCTCCTCCTCCCTGGCAATACACACCTCTCACACTCTTAGGCCCTCCATAATGTGCGAGTGATTCTGGAAAAAAAGTGGACCCCATGTAGAAAATGAGCATCGGAGTTTGGAGAGCTGTAGCATGAAAAATTGTGGGCACCGAAGCTATCTGAGTCTGTTGTACCATGTGGGACCAATACTTAACAAAAAAAACTGTCGCTTCTCTCTCTTGTCTGTACTTTTTACGGGAGCCTTGACCAGGGAGCCAACACCGATATTATTGTTTAACATTTGGCACCGGCGCCTGCTCTTGCCTCGCTCCTCAATTTTCAGGCATCGCATGGAGTTGGCTTCACTCGCTGCAGCGTGCAGAGTGATGCCCAAACACTCTCTCTCCTCTTTGGGCATCACTCCAAGCACACGCTGTGGAGGGTCTTGGGTACTCCTGCTCAGTAGACCTCTCCCTTCTCCCTCACTATTTGTTGTTCTGCATTCCCGACGCAAGCTTTGTGCACGTACACTCTGCTTGCGTGAGCAGGCCTATGAACCTCCATGTCTTGTGATCCTGCTCGAGATAGGAAGGCGATAAGGTTCTTGGGGAGCTACGACTAAGCGACTGCTCCCTCTCTCCCACGTCTACTTCCCGACGGCCATCTTCGTCAACTCTATGTCTACTTCCCGGTGGCCTTCTACCTCCGAACGACTACTTCTAGAAGGCCGTTCGAGGGACTACACTGCAACGACTCATCACTGCAACAACTCAGATCGACTAATTCAACCAAGGCCAGTCGAGTATGGTCAACACCAATACTCCAGTGAGTAACAGCGCATCTGTTGCCTCCGGCAACGGTCCCGTCCCTGGGTACATACTGAACTTCTGGTTTATTTTGTTGTTCGTGTTATTTAGGAGAATTAACATGAACACATGCACATGATTTTCTATCACGAGATCACTAACTCTTTTCATGAATTTATTATTAATTTATGGAATTAAAATGTACCAAAATCTGACTAAATTTCTAACAAATACAACAATATACAAACTCTGACCATTTGGTTTTTTATTAATGGTGGACAATGCTATTGTGTACTACTCCTTAGCAGTTCTTGGGTTTCGTGATGACCAACTAATCATAAAACAAAGGGGAAAAATCAAATTTACTCCATAAAATTATTATAAAAGTTTTATTTTCAACCTTTAACTAGAAAACTGGATACTAAGGAGTGATATCACTCATCAGCTATATATCAAAACCATGCAAATTTGGTCTTTTATGTGGCTTTAAATATGATCCTCTATTTATTAGAAATTAAGATAAAAACTAAATTAATCTAAAAAATATTTTAACTAGTAAGAACGTACTAACATGCCATAGCTTGGACAGATAGTGGCATAGGTACGTGAGACGGCTAAGTTTTTAGGCCGGTGAGAAGAGTAGCTCATAAACGGTGAAACCCTCTAGAAACTACTCTTTTTCGTTTGATATCACAAATTTATGAACGCACTTTCTACCACAAACCCGATATACGGCTCCTTTTGAGTTTGGAGAGGAGTGGATAGGAAAAATTTTAGGTAGGAATATTATGCAGTTAATCAGTGGATTCTAAAAATTAAATGGAAGGTCACAAGTTGTCTAGGAGACCAACCTTTTTACTCCGTACTAGGTAAGTGCCCGTGCGTTGCTACGGGTATGACACATGGAGCAAAGATAAGAAGTCATATGCAAAATTCAATTTTGATGACTATAGGATCGCACCGAAGTCATGGACAATTTTTCTTGTAATACTTTAGCATTATGGAATGACATAGCGTAGTTTTCTACTTTTTTTCAACCCATATAAACAGTCATGATATAAAAGCATAAAGATAGAACCATTACAATCGCATCATTGCATGCCTCATACACAACCCAATCCGCACAGTTCACTTCAGTTCATGCTGATGGATATAACATAGTTTAAAGTTTGCTCAAAGGAAGCTGAGTTCAACAAATAAATGTCAGAAATACAAATCTCTCCTAAGCTGTAAGGACCTCCTTGTATACAATATTCTTTGTGAACGTGCCTGTGGATGGCGCAGGAGTTTTCTTCTCATCTATCTTTGACCTTTTCTTCTCATTATTTCTGGTACGTTTCTTATCCATCTTTTCTTTTTTTAGTCTTCTTTCCCTCATTGTTGTCTTCCTCATCCCTATTAGGAGGCAATGCGAGGACCTTGACATTTGATCTGGCGGTGGCTCTGGATAGAGCGACATAGAGCTGGCCATGTGAGAACACAGGTTCACGCAAATACACGCCAACATTTGGGATAGTCTGCCCTTGTGCTTTGTTGACAGTCATGGCAAAGCTGAGCCTAACAGGGAACTGTTTGCGCTTGAACTGGAACGGGAACATCTCATCATCAGAGGGGCATAATGGTATACGAGGCAAGAAGACCCTTTTTCCAGCATGTTGTCCCATACTATTTCTGCGTCGATGGTATTTCTTTGGAAGCCCCGAACCACCAACCTTGTTCCGTTGCAAAGGCCGTTAGCAGGGTCAAGGTTACGTAGTAGTATGATTGGGCAACCGATCTTAAGCTTTAAAACATGTGGGGGCAGCCCATTGGGGGTTAAAGTGTTAAGGAACTCGGATGGGTAGTAGTTACGTGGATCGTCTATAGCGGCGTCAAAACTATGATACACGACCTCCCCGCCTCGGAATCTCTCTATCATCTTCATATTGATCTCATCCACCCAGTCATTGCGTGTAGACAGTATGGCTCTTGAGGTGATATAGTTTATGTCAAGCAAATTCTCATCAAGACGTGGGAAGATGCACTCGATCAATGCATCAAGGTCACGTTCTGATGAACCAGTGTATGGCACACAGATCTCATCTGGAAGGCGTATATCCCCGTCGGCATTAGCTTCCTCTATACCACAACCAATCCGCAATAGATAGTCCGCAAACCATGGGTCGCTCTGTGCACGCATGTTGCGAACCAGCTTTAAGTGCCGCATCGAATCCCAAAGGTACGACCTCCGCAACGATGCATCCACAATCTATGCCCGCGACCCCTTTCGGATTACAGGGAGGACCTGTCTAAAATCTCCACCGAACACAACTGTCTTCCCACCAAAGGGCATCTGAGGCCGATCCATAATATCACGTAGACCGATATCGAGCGCCTCCACTGCTTGCCTCTTAGTCATAGAAGCCTCGTCCCAAATTATGAGAGACGCCTGCCGTAGCAGCTTAGCGGTGCCACTCTGCTTTGTAAAGCCACAAACACTGCCTTCCTCGATTGTAAGGGGTATCTTAAAACGCGAGTGAGCGGTTCTCCCACCAGGCATTATCGAAGCCGCAACACCAGATGTAGCTGTCGCCACAGCCAGCTTGTCCTGACTACGGCAAGTAGAGCTCTGTACAAGAAGGTCTTCCCGGTGCCACCAGGTCCATCCACAAAGAAAAGTCCACCCTGTTCGCTTTGAACGGCAGACATTATCTCATCATACGCAACCCTCTGCTCCTCATTGAGAGAATCCGACAAAGCCACATCATCGTCATTGTGCCCAACACTTGCATCCTCGTATATCTCCCGAGGAATGCCGCTGGCGTCATCATACACATCGTCAATAGTAGGAAGAGGGAATGAAGTTATGTCCTTCCCCATTGACTGAAGCATGTTCCGGATATCGATCAAGACCATCTGTTGCACGTGTTCGGGGGACGAGGTGTTCCGACGAAAGTCCTCTGACATTGCATCCAGGTGTTTCTGCCACAGACCGAACACATCGCTCGGTTTACAGAATACCAAAATCGTTGCAAAAAGGCGCCGAAGCGAGGATGGCATCTGATATTCAGTAGCCTCTGTAAGGCATTCGTCCAACGTGTTGTCTTCCTCGATAAGGCCCCTCCTCTCTGCAGCTTCACGGAACGTAGGCAGAACCACACCATCGACGGTTCTCAAATGAGCGTAAGATGTAGCTCCAGTCACGTGGTTAAGAAGGACGCGGAGAAAGTAACTGTTGGCGATCATTACAACCCAAATCCGACCACCAATACTCGGGATAAAATGAGAGACTATGCACCATTCCATGCACTTAGGTTTATTTCTAATAAAGTTCCACGAGTTTTGGTGAGTGTCTTGTTTGCAGGTACAATATCACGAAACACGTGCTATAGGGGTCGGAAATGATAGAAATGGCCGAACGACATGTTCGGCCGGTTATCCCCCTTAGCCGTGCGGGCCAGCGGGAGCCGTCCACGTCATCCGATGACTGTGCAAGCCACGTAGGACGTCCGCCGACTCAACACGTTTTACCGCTGTTCTCCTTCGTCAAGTTGGAGATGCGACCATCCAGGCCTTCTTTGATGCCCTGCAGCGTGGTGAACTGCTTCAGGTGGTAGTCGATTTCTTTCTTGTGGTCCGCTTTTGGCTTCTCAAGGTCTTCGCACTTTTCAGCAAATTGCTCGTCAAGTTCATTGATGCATGCGATGAGTTTGGCGTCTCCAGGCTTCTCCACAACTTCGACCAAGGCCAATACAAAAGTATATTATTCTATTCTTCGCAACAACAACATGAGTAACAGGTTATGAAACTCACCAGAGCTTTCTGCAAGTAGTCGCGGAGTTGAGCACCTTCATCTTCCGGCTCCTTCGTGGTAACATCAACCTGTATATCACATTATCTCTTAGTTCTTGCTTAAGTCTCTGCCTTAATTGGTTCTTCGATTCTGCTCACACTAGCGGTGACTTGTCATTGGGGTGTGAGTTCGAGTTGCTTGCTTCTGCTAGCGAAGTAAGTAGTTATTGATCTGTGTAGGAGTGGTTCCTAGACTTGTCAGTAGCCTTAGTTTCTGCCCGTCGCAACGGAGGTGGTAGCCGTGAGGTGGTGACAGCCCTCTCGGTCTTTGTAGCCCATCACGTTAGTTCCGGTGTCCTAGGACCCAAGGTTTAGGGTAACCGGCACCCCTTCTCATCCCTTTCTGTGTGTCGGAGGCTCTATAGTCCCCAAGAAAGACAGTAGACTTATTCCGGACCTTTTAGTGCTGGCTCTTTAGCCATTGTATCTCTAACCACTTGACTTAAGTAGACGAAGTCACATGAATCCTTTATCTCTTCTTGTTGTCCTCCCAGCTATCTATATCTTCTCTCATCTATCCGAGTATCCCTTGAGCTGTGTGTCCGGTATATCCACTCCTATCAAATACCGTTTATCCCCTGTCTTGTCTAGCCGTGTACACTTCTCTGATAGTCTCGAATATCTGTTCACTAGTAGTCTTGCCAAAGCTTCCCTGCGGAAATATAAATTACGATACCTCGGGATACTCCCAGGTGAAGTGCTACAGCGGTGATTCTGTGCGCTTGCAGAATATTCACATATTTTACTAGCCATAAGGAAAACCACTGAACACTCCTTGCATCCAGTATCGGGATTCTCAATTCTGATATTGGATCGTAAGAAGTGCCAACAGTAACGCTCCCCCTCTGCAGGGTTAGCCGATACGAGCCTACCAACCTGGCCTTTATCCCATGAGTTCACTCTACGTTTCCAGTATTTACCGACCTCGGCATTGGATTGCCAGGTATAATATTGAGGGATGTCGCGGTAGAATATACCACAAGCACTCTCATCCACCCTATTTAAGTGAAAAATAAGCTGTAAGCATTGACTCGTTAGCACCCGGCCGATTGACAACATTCTCAATATTCTCTTTACGGTGGAATGGTACCATGTGCTGGTCCGGTAGATGAAGCTGCAGCTGTTGTACAGGAGGATCTTGCTTGCTCAGGTCAAAGCCGTATATCCTCCATAACGCTTCTGGTGGGGTCACCCATCGGGCATCTCTAAATTGTTGGAACTCATCAATGTTCCCACTCTCATCAGGCCTGTCACCCTCCCTCATGGCCACAGATGCACGATCATGGCCCTTATATATGTACTTGAACAAGTACTTAACAGATTTAATGCTCCCACATGCCTCTACATTGATGTGACAGTTAAAGTGGCGCAATAGGTAGGGGCTGTAAGGTACGACCCACTGATTGTCCAGCACATGACCTCGGACCATTTCTTTACGCCCATTGTTTCGACGTCTATAGATGGGGTATGAATCCTTGCCCTGTGAGGTAGTCTCACAGAAAGGGCGTGGATAATGGTTCTTGCACGATGAGCGTCCATTGGTACACGGGCAGTTTGGGTTCAGATGCCCACATGGACCATGCATCATATGTTTTGTGACCATCTTGTATAGCTCTGGGTACTTTCTCTTGTTGGGGAGCTCAGCAGAGATCATAACGTCATACTGTTCGGGACACGTGAGCTTGTATTTTCTTTTCATGATTAATAACCAGTGGGCATGCGGTAAACCCCTTTTCTGGAACTCCACGACATATACGAAGGCCTTAACCTTGCCCAGTATCTCTTTATCTAGCAACTGGTGTTTCAACTGTAGTAGTTTCGCTCTAAAGACTCGGGCGACGAGATCTGGACGGTCTTGAGCCGTCTGTCCGGGATAGAGTTCGTTCTTGATCTCATCCCAATTTGGGCTGCACGTCATCATGAGAAAGATGTCCGGTTTACCGTACCTCCGCACCAGAGCCATGGCATCCATGTATCGACACCTCATATCCCGAGGACCGCCGATGAACGAAGTACAAAGAACCGTTCGCTTGCCAACAGCATCACCCCGCCCTTCGCCCGCGTGAAGGCTGTCAACCAAGCCTTGATACAGATCAGCCCTTATATCGTCCTGGTGGAATCGGATGTAGTCGAGGCGAGAGCTCTCGATCTTAATGTAAGTGTCAACCGCAAACTGCTGGAACAGACGCTTGTCGTGGAGGATTGGATTGAATATTCCAGGCCGCATTTGGAATTTGTAGCAGTAGTAGTCACGAATAGATACGCATAGATTTCCTGCCTGACCTGAATACGGACCATGCACAATTTAATGTAACGACAAATAGCACTACAACTTAAATGAAGTTGAATAAGTAGGAAAATAAATTTTGTTACCTAGATCATCACCACTTGCTCCCGCTGCCCTTTTTGCACGGTTCCTCGCTGCTTGATTCACTTCTTCCGTTGTGACACCAACTTTTGGAATGTTGTTGTGCCACCCGAGCTCACCTCTAGGAAAGAAGAGTGGGTATGAGAGCGCATCATAGCACCCCTGGTATGATCTTATACCATGTATAGACCTATCTTTCCCTTCTAGGAGAACGCTACGATCAAACTGTCCTCGACGTTCGCTACCCTCAATCCAAACGGCGGCCACCTCAGATGTGACGGGAACATTATATACCCTCTGGTCTAGCCGTTGGTCTAGGTTGAGTTCGATCTTGTAATCCTCAATTTGCTCAATCTGCCCCAGAGGCCTAAGTTGTTCTGAGTAGGGGTTTCCACGCATGACACGGACCAACTCCTCGATGACCTCCTTGTCCTTTTCCTCGCACTCTTTACGACACCTGCAATCGAGCATTAGCCGGTAGAATGTGCGTTTCTGATCCTACATTAGCATAGACCTTCTCGAAAGGATCTGGCACGTCCGGTGCAGACGGATCATCATCTTCCATGTCAAAACCATTCTCAATGTCATCGTCTTCCTCTGCATTTTACGATCCAATACAGTGATGTGTTAGGGGGCGATTACGAAAATCTCAGTCAATAACTCCAACCATAGACCGTGTGTACCTTGCCCGGCGAAAAACCACCCCCCATCCTCGTCCTCCTCATCTTCCTCGAATACAACGTCCTCATCACCATCTGTTCAATGACATTAACATGCTTGATTATAATATAGTACATTGAGAAATCATTTCACTAAACAAGAACAAATCAGGGATGTTACCATCCTCCACCATTGGTTCTTGTGTCCGAGCATTTACACCCGACGGAGGGCATTTCTTGGGTATACCTTTACCGATGTCAGCAACGGATGGTTGTGTGCTTGGGGTATTGGAAGAAGCATTCAAGGGTGCCGACATAGTAGCGTCAATTTCTGTTGCACCTATATTGATCAAAAACAAAGACATTGATATAAAATACAAAGACAGTATAGGGAGAAGTGAAAAAAATGAATGGTACAATTATTATTGGGAAATCACCGTTGTTAATGGCTCGTGAGCCCATGTCGGCATGTGTATCTCCCTTTGCTTTTCGTCCAATGGTTGAAGCAAACAAATTATTCCGTCGGTTGTGTAGTGAGTTTCTCTGACCAGGTGTCACATTCTGTCTACGTTTTGAGTGATGAGCAGTTGTTACTGGTGGTTCACCATCAGAGTCAACTTCATCGGATGTTCGGATGTGAAGAGGCGACCCATGTACCTCAGGAATAGTCATGGAATCACTTATCCGACCTACAGAAGGCCCTTGAGAAGGGAAGATAAGCTTAGGTGTCCATTGCGGGTTCTCCATGGCGATTGATGCTGGATGTAAGTTGTTCTTCCGAAACTCATCCACTGACTTATTATATGCTTTCTTCGATGCACGTATATTTGGTGTCTTATTCTTAACTTTTTGTTGTTCACTCCTTGCTGTGACTTGTTCAGGGGTCTTTGTGTGGTATGCTACACAACGCCTCTTCTTCAAGTTAGTTTTCTCCTCCTCGGACATTTGAGCACGGCGAGTTGCAGATCGGACTCTTTCTTGCTCACGCTTTTTTGCCAGGTTATCTAATGTTTGTGGAGTTGCAACTTGTTCGTTTGAGTCACTCACTGGAAATGTGGAGGGTAAGTAATTAGCGGAAAACTTACACGACCTAATCAATATTGCAATTTAACTTAATTAATAACTTAATTAACTATCATGATACCTGTATCTGTCACAAGGTTGTTTTCAGTTAGATCAATAACGGGAGCATCGTGTACACTGGCGTCCATGCTTATACCTGTTTATGTGTGATTACAATTCATATGGTAACACGAGCATGTAGTATAACAATATATGATTGATAACTAAAAACAGACTGCAACCAGACCTGCTGAAATTGTGGGAATCAACTGTGTAGTGTATGTTGAAGAATCATTTTGGGTCGCATTTAATGACGCCCTAGACGTATTTTCAGTAGGCTGCACATTTTCTTTAAGAACTTTTTCGATTTGCCTTTTTTCACGAGCTGCACGCCGCTTCTCTACAGCTACAGATAGAATTTAATTAGGAGTAGAGAAATAGTATCGCTGGATAGAGTATATACACAAGCACTACCTTCAGGTGCATGATAAGCCTCCCGCTGCTTTCTCCTCCTCTCCTCCTTCTGTTCTTCGGTAAGCGCTGCTTGCCAGGCCCTGTCCCTTAGTCTCTTTCGTTCTTTAGGATCGACAACTTCGATGGTGGGAACCACTACTAAAAACGATTGAAACATATATAGTTGAGCATTATGTGGACTTACTTTCTTGTTGTTTCCCAAAAAAAAATGCACCTGTGTTGGAGTTTGTGACATCAGCCAAAACAGGCTTATCAGTCGTGCCCCTAGCCGGTTCCATTATATTTCTATTGTGCTGGAAAACACCGATATAAAAATGTTACAAAAATAACAATAACGGTATACACAATGCTAATATACAACATGAGTACAGGACATATGCTTCAAAAATACATAAACTAAGCAATAATTACCTAAATGATGCAACATGGACTATTTTTGTCAAATCAGTGGGTAGTGTTATAGCTAAGCCATAATTACCTAAACAATGCAACATGGGAAATACAGGACTGCTGCTATTAGGTATGTGCAGCATTAGTAGGGAAATACATGGCAGACTTCAAATTATGTAGAGAATGTCATTCCTGATTAGTTAACTGAACATTTTATGCTTGGTCTGCACATACTAAGCAATAATTACCTAAACAATGCAACATGGGAAGTACAAGACTGATGCTATTTGGTATGTGCTGCATCAGTAGGGAAACCCAAAAAAACTATCTATGTGCAACATCAGTAGGGAAAGCAAATGATGCTATCTGGTATTCGCGGTGATCAAAGGTGAACAGCTTTGTACATAGTACTAATCATCACTACTCCAAAAAGCTTTGTCTGAATCAACACATCATCTAACACCAAATGGTGAACATTTTGAGTATTAGTCCCTCTCAAATTTCTAAAAATTTGACCATATCATGCACTCGCGGCAATCACATTCCAAAAAAGGAAAAAGACCAACCCATGAGGTAGAACAACAGCAGCGCGTACCTCTGCAAAAGGATCTAAATATGCACGAGATAGTAATCCAGCAAATCTAAACCAAACCAATGTACAGTTGCAAAGATATAAGAGTTTCAAAGTGCATGGATCTATTCTTAACACTATAAATAAATCATGGGGACTAAGCAGCAAAGGGCGAACTGGGCAATGAACAGTAATAAAAAATTAGTGAAATATTAATTGTTTATGTGTAAAAGTGCAAGGGTTTGGGCTGGAATAGTCATTATCAAATTTGAAGGGTCTAAACTGCTAGTTTTCTATGACACAGGAAAAATGCGTCGCGATTTTCAACAAGAATAGGGGCTGGAGTGGAAGAGTGTGGTGAGGTTGTGGTACTGTACAGTGGACTGGGTCTATGGGTTTTGTGGACCGGAGAAGCAGGACTAAGGTCCACCATGCACCAGGTCCATATGAAGGGTTATAAAACTGATCTAATCTTGGCCCTTAATTTAAGATCTAAAGGCCAACACTTCATCTTCTACCTTCAGCTCCTAGCGTACGTGAGCAGAGCACAGCAAGCCATGCACGAACGCCAGAACCTACTGATTGAACTCTAGATCGGCCTACGCAGCACGGAATTCAATAGGACAAGGCAAAAGGGAAGCCCACGGCACGAGGATCTCACCTAGGGCACTTCGACGAGCTGCGACAGCGCGGTTCGAGGTCTGGCCGGAGGGAGCGTGGAGCTAGGGGCTTCTGGTCGTGGTGGAAAGATGGCGACGACGAGTAGCTGCGCCCCTTCTTGGCAGTCCTGCGATGCTCCGAGACGAACCAAGATGAGAAACGAGATGTAAAGACAGACGGAGAAGGTGCACCACACTCACGGGAAGGATGAGATGCAGATGCTTCGTCTGGTGCACAACGACGGCGCACTGGAGAACAGGGAGGTCCTCCTCGCACCCCTCGCAATGGTTTCCGTCTGGTGCACACCCACAGCGCACTGGAGAACAGAACAGGGAGGTCTTCGTCGCACCCCTCGCAATGGTTTCCGCCGCACACGGGGACGACCAAGGCCTCGCAAGGGTTTTGCAGCGGCGGCGTCGCTGCAAGGGTTTCGTGGAGCTGCAGGCGGCGGCGTCCTCGCAAGGGTTGGCGAGAAAGATGAAAAAGAAAGATGGGAACCGGCGAGAAAGATGGAAAAGAAAGATGGGGACCAGCCGCGTGAGTTTAGGCGGATGGGAAGGCTGTTGCGCGGTAGACCCAAATGAACGACGCAGCGATCGCAGGAAATCAAAACGAACGTCGCAGAGCGCCTCTGGGTCGCACGACGGAGGCGGGAGGAGCTGAAGGAAAACGTATTTGTGGTCGCGGTTCCTTTGTAGGCGATTTTTAGGAGTAGAGATTTATTACTGATTTTTATTAAGTGTCGCACGTGTGTCCATGTTAAACTAATGTGTACTCCCTCTATTTTAAAGTGTAGGTTGTTTGAGTTTGGCCGCTCGTCTTATTCAAGATTTTACACAAATTATCACATTTTTTGTGGTGGCTTGCTTTATTAATAAAAAATCTTAAAGATACCTTAAATTTGACTATATTTCTATAAATTTTTTGAATAAAGCGAACGGTTTACAGTTTTTTTCCAGTCATGCAACCATATGGAATATAATCATCATATCCTTGCTAGCGTCTTTCGGTTACTAACTAAAGATGCTATTGGCCCAAGCCCTCTATCAGGATATGCCGACATGATGATGAAATGATACTGCCATACTGGTGCTGTTAGACCAATTTTATTCTACAATTAGCTAGATAGGAAACAGGTAACCGAGTCAAAAAAAAAGTTTTATAGTTATGAAACTCCTCTCACATACTATGAAACTCTCGTTTATCTCTTTTCTTTCACATCCGTAAATTTAAGGTCATAAAATTTCTCATGAAACCCATTGAGACTGGCTTTAGTGACGATGACATCTCTACGCCGGATACGTACATGATGAGGCATCTTCATTATATCACAAATTTGATAAAAAAAAGATTTGGCCACCATTCAGTCCAATGACATACATGTTTCCAAAAGAACAATGAAAATAGCCATGACATGTGGTCAGCACAAGTACACAGGCAGCACATAGGAGTAATTCAATCGGACAGAAAGACCTGCATAGTTTTCAAAGAAAAAAAAAGAAAGGCCGGCCTTTATTGATCAAAAGGAGTAAACAAATTACAACGTGTATTTGCTGAGGTCAAAAGTCACACCCCATAGCTCTTCAGAAAAGAGATAAACATTCTCAGTTCTACTTCAAGACATTCTGGGGAGCCATTGGAATGCACTTAAGGGACTCAGTATAGGCAGTGTGAGATTGTGCAAAACCATCGCACTGCTCCAATGCCTCCTTGATGATTGATGAAGCCCCTCCTGTCCCTGCAAAAAAGAAAACAAATACTTCACGGCCTCCTCATCTTCTAACCTGGAGTCAGCACATCCCATCTCTCCAAAGCCTTGTAGTGTTCCATCAAGCTTTTGCCTCAAAAAAAAGTATCCATCAAGCTTAGATCATTGCTTCTAAGATTTGAACACGAATAGGCGCCTGGTTATTATGGAAGAAGCATCGCAACTCCTATGTGATTGACAGAGTCAGCCCTGCTATTCAATGACGAACACCACCTCTGGTGTCTTGGTGGAGCACGGGGCCTCTGAGCTCTTGGTCTTCGTGGGGCAGAGGGCTAGGCTAGGTCTTCTTTGGTCAGGTCCCACCGTCCCACCCCTCTCTTTTTTTTTGTAGTTTACAATATTCCTAATGCAACTCAGCCCCTCACAGCTCGGTCCTGAGTGAGGTGGTGAAGTTTGTAAGAGGTTGATCTTTTCTTCTCTTACAAACAAACAACGGAAAACATTCGGTGCCCACGGGGGTAGATGCACCCCTGCTCAAATACTAACACGTGGATGACGGCGTTAATGGAAAAGGTAACGCACTAGCCCCAGGCCTCTGACAACCCACTTGGAGGAGAGAGGTGAAGACATGATGAAAACATTTCTTGAGCCTTTCCTAGCTGAAATTTTTAAGTTGTGCTTGATCAATTTGCTAAACAATTTCTGGATCAGACTGTATACTAGTAACATGAAATAGATCAGTATATTCACAACATTTATATGAACAAGTACTCTGAAAAAAAAAATCTTACATAAATCTGACAGATCTGTACTCTCAACAAAAAGAAGATTTCTTACACAAATCTGACAGATTTTTTGCTGATCGAGATAGACGACAAAAGATCCTAACTAAATCCAATCTAGGTATATTTTTACGAGTTACTGTACACATTAGAGAAAAAGAACCAATTCTGCATATCAGTTTCTTAGGAGCCGCCGTAGCTGCATAATGTCCCGGATCTTTTTTCTTTCCTTGTAGCCAACTGATCACGAAAACTTGTCTCCGTTGCAAATGTAGAATGAAATAGAAAAATATATTCCAAATACTGAACCAACAGGAGAAGTGATCCCAGCCACAACTCTAGAAGTGGATTTGGAATAAGATGAAAAAAAACGAAACCAAACTGAAACAACATCCCAACTCCTATGAAGCAACTGTCACTGATATGACCATCGGATTGCTTCTGTTCCTTGGCGGCAGCATCCTCCTCGGTGAGCTTGCCTGTAGCGCTCTGCGCGCACCCTCGTCAGCGTGCCATTGACCTCTGTTGCGCGCACTCTGCTGGATGAGAGGAGAGGGAGAAAGGAAGATGAGCTGCAGCAAAGGAGCCTCAGCGCCGCACGCGCTATGCTGGATGAGAGGAGAGGGCAGCGGAAGATGAGCTGCAGCAAGAAAGAGAGTGTTGCTCGTGACTCGAGAGCCCGTGATCTCTGTATGCAGTCAATGTCAGAAAGATGCTCCTGCATACTGTTAGTCTCCGTTACATACTGTTAGCTTTCCCACATCAAATCTTCACCGTTGCCTTTCAATCTGACGTCCAGTTATATGGGTGGGCACCTGCCACCCGATGCAGGAAAGTTGCTCTGAAACAAACAAGAGAAAAATTTCAGAAAAGATACAAAGGCCCTGTTTAGTTCCCGGTCACATCATCAAACTTCTAAAAATTCTCTCTCCAAACTTCACTATTCACCTATCACATCAAATCTCTCTCCTCATGCATGGAGTACCAAACGTGGGTAAATAAAAAAAACTAGTTACATGGTTTTGATGTACACGACGGGACGAATCTTTTAAGCCTAGTTAGGTCATGATAGGACAATGTTTACCACAAACAAACGAAAAGTGCTACAGTTTTCGACGTGACTTTTTCACTTCACTTTTTACCTTTTTCCTGGAACTAAACACCCCCAAAGATACACAGTTCTGCGCATATTTGATGGGGAAAAAAAGAGATTTGAACACGAAGGACAGAAAAAAACTACAAACAAATACAGTTACAGAAAAATTTCAGATTTAGGAAACCATGTGTACATATTGCTTCACTTATCAGTGCAGAAATCACCTAGAACTGTAGAAAGGCCTCTTGTTGATGACCTGAACCAACCCTACAATTTCTAAAGTTTCAGAGAGTTCAGAAGCAACTCAATTATCTGCATCCAATGCAAAATCTACTTGAGATGAAAACCAAAACAGATGGTGACATCTGATATTGTGTAGTAGACAGAAACAGAGACAATGATGCATTGTGCTAATTCCAAATTATGCATGTGGGCACAACTGTTTGCAAGAATCCCCATGAATTTGGCATGCATCAAAAGCACCAGTATCTGTACAGGAACAACGCAATGCTCTCTTGGTCAATCATGTAAACCTTCTTCACTGGAGCTTGATGTCGATCAGCTCCCAGGATCCAACCATGTGGGGAGTTTAGATCCTCACCTTAGATGCCAGCACAATCACAACATGAACATATTACATATACACCGGCAGTGAACTAGTTAATTGCACATGCTGCTAGAAACTGAAAGCAAATCTTTACTCTCCTTGACCTGCCAATCTCAGCGCTAAGGCTCCAAAACATCTAAAAATCATCAGTAATCTGCCAGACAAAAAACTAGAATAGCCGAGTTGAACAATGAATTGAACACCACCAGACAATGTTAGGTGATGAAATTGTTGCCAAGAATCACGAATGCCCAATATTATACAGGGCTTGTGAATATTTTCTCTGGTGTGGCTTGTGCCTTCTCTGGCACAAGCTCTGCAGGTACAGGGCAAACAACGGGAATGCTACATCAACGATACGCATGAACTTGGGAAAGTTAGATGATAGGAATAAGGAATTGCTACCTGAAATTCAGAAATTCAGAGATCACTGACCATGCTCTTTGCACACCAAAACACGCATAACCGACGCCTGTTCCACAAGGAACTTCAGAAATTCAGAGATCATTGATCATGCTAGATCTTGGCATCTTCAGAAATTCAGAGATCACTAATCATTCTAGATCTTGGCATGCCAAAACACGCATAACCAAACTCTGTTTCGCAATGAATTTACTAAAACACACGCATAACCTCCCCTACCCAAGCAAATTACCCCTCCTGATGGCAGACGGGCAGCAAATACTTTCCAACTACGTAAAATTCCAGAAAAATACCTCAGCAGATACGGGCTAAAGTCAGTAGGTAAGAGCAAACAGGTGGCAGATGATCTAGTACTCTTAAGAATTAAGACAGGGTTAACTGAATATAAGCAAAAACAAAGTTATGGTTAATGGCCCTCCCTCCCTCCCTCCCCAATTTTGTTTACAGAGCAGAAAAACGCTACACGACGCTGATCATCATTCTAGACATACTAAAATTCGTTCCTGCCATACTATGAACTTTTGGCTCCTCCCGTAAAGCTCTCCATCGACGGTTCGGATCAAGAAGAATCGTAACAAAACAGTGACTCGAGGCACAGGTTCTGTAGGTGCCCGCCCAGATGCATCGCCCGTTGGAGCGAGTGGAGGAGCATCGGTAGCTCAGAGTAATGCATCTGTGCTATCTGCCACCGCTGGAAGGCCGGCAGCCGCGGTGGGGCTCCGGGCTGCAAAGCCGATGGGGGCGGTGGTGGCACTGGCACGGTCGAAGGGGGTTGTGGCGGTGGCGCCACTCCCGGCTGCAATGCCAAAGCGGGCGGTGGCACGGTCCCGGGACGCATAACTGAAGATGCCGGAGCCGAAGAAGAGGCGGCCCTGGGCAGCATAGCTGAAGCTGCCGGAGCCGATGGTCGGACAGCTGAAGAAGGGGGTGCTCGCACGGCCCTAGGCTCAGGCTGCATAGACGAAGATGCCTGCGTGGGTAGTTGAACAGCCGAAGAAGAGGCTCCTAGCACGGCCCTGGGCTGCTGCACAGCCGAAGAAGAGGGTCCTAGCACGGCCCTGGGCTGCTGCACAGCTGAAGAAGAGGGTCCTAGCACGGCCCTGGCCTGCCTGGGCTGCATAGCAGAAGTTGCCGGAGTCGATGGTTGGAAGGTCGAAGAAGGGCGTGCTGGCATGGGCCTGGGCTGGATAGATGAAGTTACCGGGGCCGGTGGTTGGACGGCCGAAGAAGATCCTGGCACGGCCCCGGATGGTTGTGCTGGCACCGCCCCGGGCTGCATAGCTGAAGCCGGTGGCGGCGTGACCCTGGGCGGCAGGGCCCCAGGAGGCACGGGCCTTCTTGGAAGAGCGGCCGACGGCGGCACGGGCCGGCTCCGCACCGCGTGCTCTCGACCGTGCGCACCGGAGTTCCTGGTAAAGCGCAGCACCTGATAAGCCTGCACCTCCTGGCAAAGATCACTCGTGTCATAGATGCTCCCCTGGTACATTAGCTTCATGAACCTGTGCGTTTGGAAACCGCAAAATTATTAAGCAAACCGATCAGAGGACAAGAAATATTATCATCAACGGGCACATAAGTAATGATACGCACTTGTTCGCTCTGACAAGGTTGTGCCATCTCAGTCCACTCGGAAACTGAAGCTGGCTGAGCACGTCGAGGTAGGCGTAGACGTTGTCCCGGGCGACCTCATCCAGCAGACGGTTGTGAATCCTAGACTGGAAGTCGAGCCGGTTCACGATTGGCACCAGAGAACAGTGGTTAAGGATCACTGGCCACATCTGGTATCCTTCATTCTCCATCATGTGGAGGAGCCCTTCCTCCACTTCGCGCACCGGCACCGGATTTTGGTTGTTGAACATCGATGATCTAAGGAGCGCTGCCAGAGATATCAATCTCGCGTCCATGAGGGACGCCTTTTGCTGCTGATTTGAGAACTTAACGATGTCCTGCTGACCTTGCTGGCTGAGATACACAGTGCCAGTTCTTCTATCAACAACGAAGGTGCCTGCAAATTGCAATCGTTGCAGACTCGCTAGATCACACTATGGATCAACACCAACCGATAAGCATTACAGAAAAATCGAAACCCGAGCTGGAAGTTACCAGCGTCAATCCTTCTTCTGCCCCGCCGGATCCGCATCCCGGCAGTGGAACCACGGCGCCGGCCGCCCCCACGCCGTCTGCGTCGCCGGATCCACATCCTGGCGGTTGTGCCACGGTCGCCGGCTGCCCCCGCGCCGTCTGCGCCGCCGAATCCCGGCTGTGGAACCACGGCGCCGGCCGTCCCCGCGTGTCTGCGCTGCCGGATCCATAGGCTGCCGCGGTGGCTGCCTGCAGTTGACGGCGACGCCCGCGGGCACCGTACACCTCCTTGGAGGCGTCAACTATGGCGGCCCCCAACCTATAGCTGAGTTTTTTTCAGGTGAAAACCTCGACGGCAGCGCCAGTGATGGCGTCGCATCCCTCCTTGGAGGTGTCGGCTCAGTGCTTGGTTGGGGTTGCCACATCTGTCGGTCGGCGTGTGGTCGATGAAGACTGCAACTGGCGGAGCGTGGTGGCGGTTGGCATACGTCACAACATCAATAATCGCGGTCATGCTAGGCACCATCAGCAGCTCGGCGAGGCATATTCTAGCTCAAACAGTTGCTGCCATGGCGTAGTGGAGGTTGGAGCGAAAGCCTGGTCGGTGATGCCTGTGGGTGCCACTCCCTCGTTGGAGGCGACTTCGTGTACACTTCCCTCATTGCCATGTTTTGTTGCTTCGGTGAAAACCAAGCCCAATCTCGGGCCGATGACAATGGCGCCATTGGCGTCATGTTCTTCTTGAAGACATCGTCGTGGAGATCCATATGGTGTTTCAGCATTCATTGTCCGTGCTCTTGGATGTTCGTGGGCGATGATTTTTCAATGCAGCATGAAGACACAAGGAAGACCGTCTATTCGACGAGCCAAGCAATAAAAGCTTTGGATATTTTCTTCAAGAATAGATGGATAGACAATATTAATATTAGACATTGCTTATGATTATTTTCTCTTCCTATGTATTCTTTCTCCCTTTTTTCTCAGCTATTAAGCTGAAGACTTTGTAAGATTTTGGCTGTGTGCATTTATTGCAGAGGCCGGAAATATTTCCATTATCTAAAAAAAATCGAGATGACTTCAGCAGATCATTCATTATCGTGAAGATTCCACTGCGTGAAAAACCGAGATTTGTAACGGGCATAGATGGCCATAGGTAATGGACAACGCGTCCGTTACCCTTACTCCGTTACTAATAGTCGGTCAAAGGTAACGGGCAATTTGCCCGTTACGAACGACCAAAACCTGTAACCCGCACCTCACAACGACCGCTACCAATATAAGAAACCAGTAACCCAAACTTGCGATTTTTGTGGGCCCACAGATCAATTTCGTAACGCGCACAGACAAACGACCGTTACCAAAACAATACATTTGTAACGGGCTTTACTTAAGAACCGTAACGAAACCACAACACTTGTAATGGTCTATACGTAACAACCGTTACTAAAACTCAAACCTTGTAACCGGCTTGACTTATGAGCCGTTACGGCAGCGCATTGACCGGTCTCATTTCTGGACCCACGGGTCAGTGATTGTAACGGGCATTCCTTAACAACCGTTACGGCCTTGCATTGACCAGTCTCCTCTCTGGACCCACCATTCAGACCCTGTAACGGGCGTTATGTAACAACCGTTACTGATACTTTGTGTAGGTAACGGTTCTCACTTGATGCCCGTTACCTTTGTGTTCAATTGTAACGTTCTATAAATGTCCCGTTACATTTTGTTGTTCCACCACCACAGAATCTGGCCTGGTTCTGGCTGCATCCTGGAACCAGCCAGGATTTGGCAGCCCCCAGGTTATTCACATCACATACAGATTGAGATACACGTCACATATATACACAAGTACACATCAAGTTTGTATCTTATCATACACATGCAACAAGTTTCAAGTAGGATGAATCAACAAGTTTCAAGTTTGTATCCCCTACTGGGATGGATAGGCAGACTGAACATGTAAACTATAAGTTTAAATACAGCATAAATCAAATGGGAAACATTTCCTAGAAATTGCATGGCTATGGGATTATGGTTAAAATACGATGGTTTCATGCACATTTGATTGCATTGAGATATGTGTTACCCATATCGACTTTTTTTCAAATATTGATAGATTCTACAGAAATATTGGACTCTTTTTTGATATCAGCTGAATCTCCAAAACAAGGGACCGCACCAGCGCCACCAGATAATATCTGCCATTGCTAAGAAGCAGGCCATCCATGGATAAAGCTGAAGAAGCCAGACTAGGACAGCTGCGCAGATTGGACCACCTCCGGCGGCTGCTAATCACAAATCGATATACTATACTAGACAGCCATAGAAATCTAAAATCAATCCCAAATTGCTCGCTGACCAAAGACCCGAACAAATATATCGGGCTCTGCATATGGTCATCGGCGGCAGTGCGGACGAGGAGACGACCCATCTACTGAATCCTCAATCTTCGTTCCACTAAGCCAACCCATACAGATCAAGAACTAACCCCAAACAAACATAGCAGAAAGCAGCACAGGCAATGAACAATGCAGCCATCGCAGATTTGATTCGCAGCAAACAGTAAACACTATGGATGTGTACGGTTCAATGATGAGAAAATTAAACAAGGGCCTACGAGAGGGAGGCGGCGCGTGCATACCTCACTTGAGGCCTGCGTTCTTCGTCCTCCGGCGCGGCAAGCGCCAACTCCGGTAGCACCGTCGGCGTCGGCGGCGGGGAAAGCCTGTCGAGACTCGAGATACAGAGGCGAGGCAGAACGGCCGGGGACGGGAGTCGAAAGAAAACCCTGCGGTTCCGCTGTATTTATTGACGCGTTATTTGGGGTCGGTCGAGTCGTGGGGCAGCCGGACTCGTGCAGAGTTAGGAAAGGGAACGGGCGGGGCGCGCGATAAACGGAAGCCGATACGGGGAGGAATTCGCAAAGTTTCCTTCGCTTGCGTTGCGGGACGTGCGTGTGCGTGGTAAGGCCAGTCTCAGCGGTGGTTTCATGAGAGTTTCATGATATTAAATGTGTTGACGTGGCAGAGGAGAGAGTGAAGAGTTTCATGGGATGTGAGTTTTAGACTATGGAAAATTATAAACCCCTTTTAGAACTTACCCATCTATCTTCATCTGTGAAGAGGATACCATAGCACAAAAAATAAGAATAAAATAGTTACAAGAGTTAAAGCTTTGCCGTAGTACTAAATGGCTAATGTTAACTCAATTGCTAGAGGAGGAGATTTGCATGAAAATATGAGAAGATATATTTGTGAATAATCAACCATGAGCTGAGGTAAGAGTTATTGGTTCATTCCATTATTCCATATCTACTTGTGGAAGGTAAGCATTGTTCCTTACTTTCAATTTAAAGAGAACAAATCTGTATTTACTTATAAAACAAAAGGAAATAAATAATAGTAGAAAGATTTAGTAGCTAAACAGTAGCTTCATATGAAAAGATAAAAAGATATAAAGATGCAAATATGAACAATGCAACAGTAGTTTCACCTGCAGCCTTTACTTCAACATCATCAGCCTGACTGAGGCCATCAGTTCAGCTTGGCCGGCAGGAGCAATAACTGGGTAATCCAAAACTTGAAGATCATAACGGGGAACCGGTTCAAATAGCAAAATCAACAGAGATAGTTTGTAAGCAGCAGTAGAGAGAAGCAAGACTAAGCTTCTTGGTCTGCAGCAGTTTAATGAAGTAAGAAAGGTACATACATATAGAAACTAGCAACAATCCAAGACTTGAGAAGCGACATGCTATAATACCCACTGTTTAAATTCTGGAGATGAAGAAACACAGGAATGAATCATATTGGGAAAACATTTTTACAATTGACAAATGCTGCTTTGCTAGGCAATTTTAGTGAACAGTAAATGCTCAATCTAAAAAAAATTTCTGTGAAAGAAAAAAGAAAAAAACAATTATTTTTCTGTATAACAATCTCACTTCCCAACATATTGGAATCCAGCGAGCCTAATAAAAATTGTCTACAGTTTATGAGATCTAGGATATTGACTTTCAACGAGTTTACCATTTAAAAAATGACCAAAACAGAAGGTTTCTTCCTTTCTCCATAACAGTATAGGGCATGAGAAAAAAACATTCAATTCAATAGCTTTCCCTTTCACCAGCCTGCCATTCTTTCCTCGATGTAGCTGATATTGGCATTTTTTCACCTACCTAAACAATAACTTCGAATTCAGTACCTTTCCCAGATGACGCACCATTATGTAAGTTTGAAAGGGAAGATAGAAAGGTACAAGCATATCATCAAAATGATATTTATTCGCATGTCTGTTGGTCTAAAACAAAAATTCACAAAAATCTGCTAACTACAAATAATGAAAAGTTATTACCACGGAATTAACACGTCGCAAAAGGAACACTCTATTTGCAATAGGTATATGCAATCCATAGATGTCAGTCTGTTAATCCCTACCACCAGTACAACAGCAATTCTCTCGGACAAAAACTACACATTGGATATTAGCAATAGTCGAGGGGGTCAAAAATGCCATCATATAGGTCCAGTGCCTAAACATGACAAAGAGTTGAACTATGGATTTATGCATTCATAAAGCACACTTGAGATCTAGACTGATTATATGGGAGTGAGACAGAACCACAAACAAAATTCATGATAGGGGGATCATTTGAATGGATAAATCTATAAGAGAAATCTCTAAATCCAACAAAGGAATACCTCAACAGACGTGAGGCTCTCAGGGCTGAGCCACACCTGCAACAGTTCCAGCAGTGTGCCTCCCCAATTGTGTCAAGTTCTGCGCACACACGAACACACCACCAAGTTAAATCAGATCAGATCATACAGAGTTTGAGACAAGTGGCAGAAAAGCTACTGGCAAGAAGAAAGTTTGAGATGCACATCGTATCTAATATGAAGGAGAAACCTTCTACCACTCGTATCTAAAAAAATGGGAACATGTTGCAGTCATCCCCAACCAAAATCCAACGCTAACTGCCGAGAGAATGAACCTCGATATGAATTTGATTGTTTAAATCAAACATGATATCCGAAGAAGAACAACTCAGGGAACAATCCATCTAATCAAGCTGATGTACTTTACCTGCAAATGGATCAGGAGAGGATTGAGAGAGCCAGTTCGCTCGAGGGAGGGAAATCATGGGTGGTTTAGGGTTTATCTGGAAGCCCGACTCGGTGCCTCCGTCGTGGCGGGGGTTTTGGAGAGCCACGCGACTCAAGCGCAGCGAACCCGGCGAGGTGGCGGCGCCGTGTCGTCCTGGCGGTAGCGTGGCAGCGGGTCGTCGTGGCGGCGGTGTCTCACGCAGCGAATCCAGCGAGGTGGCGGGGTGTCGTGGCGGCGTGGATCTCGGCGGACCGGAAGCCCGGCGAGGTAGCTTGGCCGTGGCGGCGGCGGGGCGGCTGGCGGCTCGACGTGGTGGCGGGGCGTCCTGGCGGCATGGATCTCAGCGGAGGGGAAGCCCGGCGAGGTAGCTTGGCTGTGGCGGCGTGCGTCGGGCTGCCGGCGTGGGGTGGATCTCGGGCGTGCGTCGGGCTGGCGGCGGGGTTGGATTTCGGGGGAGGGTTGCGGAGGGGAGGCGGGCAGGGGGTGGATTTCGGGGGAGGCGGGCATGGGGAGGAGGGGAGGAGGGTTGGTGATTCGCACGAACCGTCCGATGCCCCGTGTACGGATGTATCGCAGGCAGACCAAGGGGAGGCAGAACAATTGGTTCCGCACCACGAGATTCTCCAGTACAGAATTATTAGGAGTAGAGATACACATGCAACAAGTTTCAAGTAGGATGAATCAACAAGTTTCAAGTTTGTATCCCCTACTGGGATGGATAGGAAGACTGAACATGTAAACTATAAGTTTAAGAATGAGAGGAAAGACCGTCGTCCTCGATTAGTACTCCCAGCAGTGAGTGCCGGATTACCCTGTGAAGCAGGTGCATACTCCTCCTCTACATTATGTGCACCGTTGTCACCAGAGGAGCTTCCTGATGAGTTAGCCTGCATAAATGATATATCAGTTTGTCAGTACAGAAATATAAGTAGGGATGGAGATGTGAACAAAATTATTATTAACTACTATTAGACTAGAAATCAATACAGGTCCTAAATAAAATCAGCATGTACAACATATACATAGAATTGATAGTTTACTTAGCATACTGGTTAGGGATAGGTACAAACCATATTTAGACAGGCCGAAGAAATAAGATCCTATATCAAAGCAGCTCTGTTGTCCTCTTCTGTTGTTACTTGAACTGCTTCCTTGTGCGATGCTTATATACCAATGCTTATATACCAAAGCATCATTGAAGTGTACATTACATTAGGCAGGTACATAAAAGAAGAGGACAAAGCAACAGTTAGTAAAAGGCACTAGGATTATATGTTTCTACACAAGATTAACATACTAAGAAGAACTAACAATTGTAGCAGTACATAGTCCAGAACAATTGATAGATAATTTGCAATTTAAACATAAACAAGGCAGATACAGTAAGAACATATATATGATAAAGGCAGATTCACAAGGCAGATTAAATGCCTGATTGGTTGATGAACAAGCACTAAGAGCAAGCACTAGGATTATATAATTCTACACAAGATGAACATACTAACAAGAACTAATGGAAAAATGCAGAAGGAAAAAGATAACTTGGCAGCAGCCACATCAGGATACCTATTTTGATACCCTGTGCCAGAGGAGGATCTGTATCCATGACATATAGATCGAGCCAAATCTGGTCAAGGTGAACGGAGCCTAAACAACAGCAAAGTAACAGGAAGATTGGTGCGCCCAGCATCAGATGCAGCAGCGCACAGCAGTATGGGGTTGAAGGAGCACTGACCAGCGCCGCAGAGGAAGCAGTCCTTCTCGGCGTCGCCGTTGCCGGAGGGGTGGATCCGCGTCGCCGCGTTGCTTGGGTGGCCGGTCGCGCGCCGGGGTGCATGCCGGCCGCGCCGCCGGGTTTTGGGGGGAAGCCGCGCCGCGCGCGCCGGGATGGATGCCGCCGCTAGGGTTTTGGTGGAAATGACGCGGGGTCGGGGGGGATGCGCGGGGGTCGGGGGGATGCCGCGGGGTCGGGGGAAATATGCAAATTTTGGGCGCGCGCGCTGAAATTTTGATGCAAATCAAGGCAACTATTTAGGCCGTTTGACTTTTTTGACCCAAATTGACCGCTCGTACTATTCAAAGTTGTGCGCAAGTTATCATGTTTTTTGTGGCCACTTGCTTTATTAATATAAAGTCTACATAAATGGCTTAAATTTGACCATATTTTAACAATTTTTTGAATAGGACGAGCGGTCAACGTTGGGGTCAAAAAAGTCAAACTCTCTACATTTTAAAACGGAGGGAGTATGAACTTTCATAAAGATCATATAATTGTTTTAAATTTTCATCCAATTTTTTGAGATCCACACATCGCAGAACGGGGGAACTCCATCTTAATACATATCATGACATCCAATTACCACCTCATGGAGGGGTTAGTTTTTTGGGAGGTGTTTGTCCCAACTAACATCAAAATAACACATATGTTTGGATCCAAAGTGTTAGTTTAGTGTTATTTTGCTCCAAACTAACACTAACACTTGGATCCAAACAGGGCCAAAGTTTCATACAATTCATAAAGTTCATACTCCCTCTGTTCTAAAGTGTAGGCCGTTTGATTTTTTTTAACCAAAGTTGACCGCTCGTACTATCCAAAGTTGTGCGCAAGTTATCATATTTTTTGTGGTGACTTTCTTTATTAATATAAAGTCTACATAAATGACTTTAAATTTGACCATGTTTTCACAAATTTTTTGAATAAGACGAGCGGTCAACGTTGGGTCAAAAAAATCAAACGGAATACGTGTTACAACGGAGGGAGCATGAACTTTCATAAAGTTCATATATTTTTTGAAAATTGTCATCTAACTTTTTGAGATCCACACATAAAGGCTATGTTGGGATCCCTAATGTTAGTGTTAGTGTTAGTGGTAGTTTTTAGCACCCCAAACTAACATGTAATAAACTAACACCAATTACAATCTCATGGAGGGGTTAGTTTTTGGGGAGGTGTTAGTCCTAACTAACATCAAAGTAACACATATGTTTGGATCCAAAGTGTTAGTCTAGTGTTAGTTTGCTCTAAACTAACACTAACACTTGGATCCAAAGAAAACTAACCCCTCCATGAGGTGGTAATTGGTGTTAGTTTGTTACATGTTAGTTTGGGTTGCTAAAAACTACCACTAACACTGACACTAACATTAGGGATCCAAACATGGCCTTTATGTTTGGATCTCAAAAAGTTGGATGACAATTTTCAAAAAATATATGAACTTTATGAAAGTTCATGCTCCCTCCGTTGTAACATGTATGGAGTTTGACTTTTTTGACCCCAACGTTGACCGCTCGTCTTATTCAAAAAATTTGTGAAAATATGGTCAAATTTAAAGTCATTTATGTAGACTTTATATTAATAAAGAAAGTTACCACAAAAAATATGATAACTTGCGCACAACTTTGAATAGTACGAGTGGTCAACTTTGGGTCAAAAAATTCAAACGGCCTACACATTAGAACGGAGGGAGTATGAACTTTATGATTTGTATGAAACTCAAACGGCCTACACTTTAGAACGGAGGGAGTATGAACTTTATGATTTGTATGAGTTTCATACAAATCATAAAGTTCATACTCCCTCCGTTCTAAAGTGTAGGCCGTTTGACTTTTTTGACCCAAAATTGACCACTCGTACTATTCAAAGTTGTGCGCAAGTTATCATATTTTTTGTGGTGGCTTGCTTTATTAATGTAAAGTCTACAGAAATGACTTAAATTTGACCATATTTTCACAAATTTTTTGAATAAGACGAGCGGTCAACGTTGGGGTCAAAAAAGTCAAACTCCATACATGTTACAACGGAGGGAGCATGAACTTTCATAAAGTTCATGTATTTTTTGAAAATTGTCATCCAACTTTTTGAGATCCACACATCGCAAAATGGGGAACTCCATCTTAGTACATATCATGACACAAAATACAACGTACTGTTGCGTAATTTTAGACCATACAAACCGCATTATGTAACTTAATGTATCGTATCACTACATTTGCAACTTATTGGGCCAAAGTGACATAGTAATGCAACTCATGTATGGTGGATGCACTTTACTCATAAAATTTCATACAATTCATAAAGTTCATACTCCCTCCGTTCTAAAGTGTAGGCCGTTTGACTTTTTTTGACCCAAAGGTGACCGCTCGTACTATTCAAAGTTGTGCGCAAGTTATCATATTTTTTGTGGTGACTTACTTTATTAATATAAAGTCTACATAAACAACTTAAATTTGACCATATTTTCACAAATTTTTTGAATAAGACGAGCGGTCAACGTGGGGTCAAAAAAGTCAAAACTCCATACATGTTACAACGGAGGGAGCATGAACTTTCATAAAGTTCATATATTTTTTGAAAATTGTCATCCAACTTTTTGAGATCCACACATAAAGGCCATGTTTGGATCCCTAATGTTAGTGTCAGTGTTAGTGGTAGTTTTAAGCACCTACCATTGGGTATCTGCACGCCTGCAACTCTTAGCACATTCACAACTCTAGCGAGTGTTTCATCAAATAGTTCTTCCTTGTCGACGGCAGCAGGCCTCTTCCTCTTCTTCTTCCGGTACATCCCAGCAAACTCTGGGCCAAACCCTTTACCCCAGCCTATTGAGCTAGACACGGCTCGGACCCGACCTCGATGCT
>OAMR01000042.1:2791370-2809031 GCA_900205405.1 Echinochloa crus-galli
TGGATCTCTAATGTTGCTGTCTCTTATACACATCTGCTGCCGAGAGTCGGGGCATGTGTGAAGTGTCAAAGGCCGAAATTTTGTCGAAGTGATTGTATTCCTCCTCCTCAACAACATTGTCAACCCTTACAACCCTCTTTTTTCCAGGCATAACCACGTGCCAGTTCTTCTTTGCCAGGTCGGGTACGTAGAACACTTGCTGAACATTCTTAGCAAAGACAAACGGTTCGTCTTTGTAGCCAGAGGACCGTAGATCAATACTGACAAACCCATATGTGTCCTTGGTCACACCTCTATTCCCATTGACCCATCGGCACAGAAACAAGGCTACCTTGAAGAATACATAGTCAAGCTCCCAGATCTCCTCGATTTGTTCATAATATGTGCATCTCTCCTTGTCATTGCTGACAGCATCTATACGCACACTACTGTTTTGATATATGCTCTTGCCATCCTGGGCCTTGGTGTAGAACGTGAATCCATTGATATCATATGCTTGGTATGTTGTAATAGTGAATAATGGCCCCGCTGCTAGTTTTGTTATCAGCTCATCAGTTACAGCAGGGTTGGCAGTATGGACATGATCTCAGAACCAAGTGTTAAACCCTTGCATGTGCTTCTTTGCAACCCAATTCTCACTACGGTTAGGATTAGCTTCACGTAGGTGTTGCATGTGCTTATTTACATACGGTGTAACTGCTGAGGTGTGTTGTAGCACGGTGAAATGAGCCTTGGAGAAGGAATCTTGATGCGGAGTGATTGACTTTTTGCCCAATGTCCCAACACCTGCAAGCCTACCTTCATGCCATGAACGATGCACACCAATGGGCTTTTGGGGGTCCATATAACCCATGGCCCACTCCACTGCTTCGATGGTACTGTAGCCACGAACCATGGCTCCCTCCGGAAATGTCCAGTTATGTACCAATGATTTGAGAAAGCCATATATAGAACCTCTCATATGGAAACATCTGATGAAGATAAGACGGCCCAAGGTAGAAGATCTCCTTTGCAAGATGTGCTGTTAGATGGACCATGAGATCAAAGAATGATGGTGGGAAAGTAGCTTCAAGCATGCATAGGGTCTCGTAATGCCTTTTCTCTATCTCAACAAGTGCAACCTCATCAATCACCTTCTGTTCTATTGCATTGAAGAAAAAGCACAAGCTCGTGACAGCCTCGCGAACCTTTACTGTCTTGATGCCTCTAAGTGCAACAGGAAGAATTGCCGTCATCAACACATGACAATCATGAGATTTCATCAGGTTGAAATTCATTTTCATGTCCTTCACCGACACTAGCCTCTTGAAGTTAGATGAGTAGCCCGAAGGTACTTTTAAACCGTGCAAAAACTCACAGAATTGTTTTTTCTCCGTTTTAGAAAATGTGGTTGCAGCTACGGGAAGGTTCGTCCCCGTGTCAGTTTGCTCTGCATATAGCTCCGGCCTAATGCCCATCTCTTTAAGATCCTCCCTTGCATTTTCGTGATCTTTTCCCGTCCTCTTCTGTTGTTGTGAACGGTTTCATTAGTTATGAACTACGAAATTAACCTAGTTCCTCTTAAGTATTATTTTCTCCTGAAGGAATACTATATTAGAATATGAAGCCATATTTTTCTTTCTCGCAAATGATTCAGGTGTTTTGCTTTCCCCCATATTACTCACATTTTTTCTCATTGAAAACAATATTAGTTTTTCTTTTTCTTTGTTCCCTTTTTTCAGTAAAAAGAAACTAGGTAAATTAGTGTCAACGGCATCATTCTTCTTTCCGGAATTCACATTCCATCATATAACAAAAGGCAAGGACCTTTTCTGTAAATAATATTTTGCATATTTTCTTTTCTACTCCATTCGTATCAAAATATTTGTCGCTATTGATATTTCTTTGAAACGTTTGATCATTCATCTTATTCAAAATTTTATTATAAAATTATAAAAAGATAAGTTATGTTCAAAGTATCTTTTATGATAAAGTGAGTCACAAATAAAATAAATAAGATTTTTAAATAATATGAACAGTCAAACGTCACGATTAAAAGTCAACGGTAACAGATATTTTAACACGTTCCCATCATCGGCATCATCGTCTCCACCATCTTTTTTCCTCTTGTACCGATCGTACCCACACTTCGGGCACTTGTCAAGGTCCTCATATTCTCCCCGAAACAACACACAGCTGTTCTTACATGCATGGATTTTCTCAACCTCTAGACCCTCGCTAATTCAGAAGTTGAGTACACGCCTTGAAACTCAACGTCTCTCAACATTTGATCAACATTGTTTACTTGAGGCAGCACATCATCATCGAAGCCCGTAACTTCCTGGTCAGTCATATCCTCAGGCAGCATCACATCGGGTGAGAATGCTTCATCTTCCTCAGAGTTATTTCCGCATCCTCCCTGCAATAATTATGAGAAATCAAAGAGTTAAGACATTCCGCTCTACCCTAGAACAACGAGAAATCAACGAGTTAGTTAAGGCATTTCACCTTCATTAAGACCACCTTAAGCATCATGCCGCGCTTCACCTTCATTAAGAGTGCGGGTCACCACCTTGCCTCTCCCGAATGCTCCTTGCCGCTTCCGCTTGGTAGCGCTTTTGGCAAATCACTGAGAGCCTCTCCTCACTCTCACAATCAGCAGCGACCACTCCACAGTCTCAGTTGGAGGGTCTTACAAGACTTACAAGCCCCGGAATTACAACCCAAAGAGGTGTGCAAACTTCACCTAACTCTAGGCTAATCCCTAAGGCTCCGTTTGGATGTTGATATTGGAAGCCTTGGCATTGAATTGAGTTCAATGCCAAATCAGCTTGGTATTGACATTGGGTTATAATACCAAAGTCATTGTTTGGATGTAGATGAAATTGCTTGATGGAATCGAAGAAACTGCATAATACCAATTTATGTTTGGATGTCCACACCGTGGCATCTGATTCTGGCATCTTGTTCACCTCCAGCTTGCCGGAGAAGGCCGTCGTCGCCCATAGCTAGCCAGAGAATACCGCCCACCTTCAGCTCGTGAAGCAGCGCTTGTGGAGATGAGAGCACCGCTGCCTGCCTGCCTGAGGAGGAAGAAGTGGCGGTGGCGCTCCTGGATCCATGGCACCGGATGGGGGCAGCTCGCCGCGGAGGAGACAGGGGAGGGGCGGCGCGGGGCTCGACGCGGAAGGTGCAGGAGAGGGCCGGGGGATCCTCGCTCACCCCGCGGCCTTCGCCTCCTCCCGCTTCGCCGCGTCGGAGGGCGCCGGGCAGGAAGGCGGAGGAAGCCGCTGGGGGCTCGCCTCCGTGAAAGAAGGAGAAAGGGGAGCGGCGGTCATGGGAGGAGCTCGACGGAGAAGGCCGCCCACATCTCGCCGGAGACGGGGAAGGGGCCCCGAGCCACCGGAGACCGGGAAAAGGGCGCTCGCCTCGCGCCGTCGCCCGTTCGTCCCCAATTCCGCCTAATACGGAGGGTCACGGCTCTGTATTGGAGGGCGAGGGGGCGCAGTTAGCGAATACCGCTTCGGCATTGAGGGCGAATTCCAATTCCAAAGTCTAAGCCATCCAAACAGCTAGCATTGGTGCTATTCAATGCTAATTCCAATTCTGAAGCTTCAATTCCAACATCCAAACGCAGCCTAACCTTTATTATGAACAACCCCAAATCTCGAGGTGGTATATACATCCAAGCCCGATCTGCCGCCATCATCTACACAACTTCGATTAATTAAAATAGATGGTTTTTTAATTAAAAATTACATATATCACATCAAAATCGATCATGATGATGATCGAGCTAGGAATTACGACAGAGGACGACGAGTGGGGCAAAATCCATACCGGCGAGCTGCGGAGGACGGGGCGCGCGGGCTGCCGCGACAGCAGCAGCGGGGTGGAAGACGACACACTGTAGCTACTACTGTAGCTTATGCCAATAATAATTGAGCTCCGATACTAGTAACGGGCGTTAAGTGCCTAATACAACTACCGTTACTACTAGTCCCAGCATGTAACGGACATTAAGCGACCGTTACGGATGGTAGTATTATTGGTAACGGTTGTGTGTAATGTCCGTTACAAGGAATAATAGTAACGGTCGCGAACAACGACCGTTACCAGAAATCATTATTAGTAACGGGCGTTGTTGTGCAGGGGCTGGGCCCGGTCCTGACACACTTATTGGTAACGGTACAAGGAATACTAGTAATGGTCGCGAACAACGACCGTTACCAGAAATCATTATTAGTAACGGGCGTTGTTGTGCAGGGGCTGGGCCCGGTCCTGACACGCTGAACCTTAACGGGATTCGTCAGTCCGTTACCAATCCCGTTTTACCAATTTGAGGTTTTCACGTAGTGTTCCACGGATTGTTTGCTGGGCCCGAAGTGAAAGCATGTTATGGGTCGGTGGAGGCGCTCCTGGTGCTCCGGGAACCCTGAACGAACGAACAGCGCGGAAACTTCCACAATAAGCCGCGAACGAAACAAGATCAGTCTCGTAACGAATCCCATCCACCAGTCGGGCTTGATGAGCATAGTGCTTATCCATCGTCAAGATCCTAAGAGACAGCAGAGAAATCAAGATCAGTCAAGCCGAACAAGTGTTTCGAACAAAGCACGAACGAAGAAGAAAGAATCAATTTAAGAAGATCGGCAAGAAATCAGATTCAAGGCGTCGATCCGCCCGGTGTAGCTGTAGCCGCGCGGCCGCGCCGCCGCTTGCTGCTCGGCTCGCCGCCGGCCGAGCCGGCCACTCGCGCGTAATTCCTCCCCTCTGACCGCGTCCGCCCGCTGCTTGCTGCGCGACCTCGCCGCCGGTCAAGCCCGGGCAATCGCGCCGCCCAACCCGGCAAGAAAACAGAAGCGAAATCAAGAAATAGCTCAGACGAGAAAAAGAGAACGGGAAAGAGAGGCAAGAAAACGATCAAGAACAAGTCCTCTCGGGACCCCAAACTGCCGACGGGCTGGGAACGTCCCGGCGAGGTTTAGCCGCCGCCGCCGCCACCGCCGCCTGCCAGAGGCTGGACACCTATCGCCGGACGCGGGCGTGATCTAGGCAGCCCTCCCCTTCGGCCCTCCGTCTACGCACCTGGGTCGGGTCGGGTCGGTTCGGTTCGTCTGGGTATTATATGGACCCGCAGCCGACTCGGATAGGCCTGTTTAGTTTCCGTTTGTGGTAAATATACTTATTAATAATATTAATAAATGAAATATAGTTAGATTGGCTCTGTAGAAGCACAGTTGCATTTAATTACTAAAAGTATACTTTGCAATAAATGTAAACACCAACTTTACTGCTATTTGTCTTGTTTTTACTATAAAATTGAATGGATAGAAAAAAATGTAACATTCAAGGAAATTAACAGATCAAATGAGGGTCAGCAGTTCAAGGGAAAAACAATATAAGGACTATGATAAAATGGCACATGATTTGGATTTACAACGAGGTTCACATAGCATGGAAAGATTATATGAAAATAAGAGCTATATATGCATTGTACGCAAGAACGAGTGTGTGAGGTATACATTCAATAGAAAATAAGATTGCATAACACTTTAGGAGATCAAGATAAAATATTAGAAATTAGGAAGGTCGATGTCCAAAGATCAATTGGAAAGATTATAGTGTGGGCAGGTTGGGGCATGGATACATAAGATGGATAAGCTTTTTAGCCGGTAAAAAAAATAGTCTTCAAACGGTAAAAACTCTCTAGAAAGTGCTCTTTTCGTTTGACATCAAAAATTCATCAACACACTTTTCCCTATGAACCCGAAATATGAGTCCTCTATGAGGATGAGTAGAAAATTTTTGTGGAAACTATTTTCAATTCTACCAAATCCTTATTTCATTCAATAAAACAAGATATGTGACCATAAGCAGAGATAGACTAATTCACCGGTTCCGGGAAGAAATTCCTAGATCTGACCTTAATCGGTTGTATAGCATTGGCTTGGTAAGAAGGGGGAAGCAACATGGTGTGACTATGTCGTGGTGGTAATTGTTACTAATTCACCGGTTCCGGGAAGAAATTCCTAGGTCTGACCTTAATTGGTTGTACCTGGCAGTGACCTTGAGGAAGGCATTGTTTGGATTAAGATGAATTACTCCCTCGGGTGAAAACTTTTGATCTGGTCTTAATTGATTGGGTCACGGGAATGTCGGCACGTGCGCGTGTCGTTTCCTCGTTGGAGGCGTTGTCTCGGGAGCATACGTCATAGTCCAAGAGCTGCTGCTTTGGTTTGTGAAGCGAATGAAGGTGAAGTCGCTTGTGGTAGCTTGCTGCGACATGATCTTTTGGTCATGGTGCTCTCATTTTTTGTTTCTTTTTCATGGGTTGTGTGCATCTTAGTTATGCAGAGGCCGGGTTTGATCTTATATAATTGTATCATCTTGATGTAATTGTCTAAGATCAATAAAGCTTCCCTTTTTCAAAAAAAAAGCAGAGATAGACTAATTAGTTTGGATTTGGCTCCATGAAGGGAGAAATTGGCACGCTCAGTACGGTGAGGCATTATCGTCTAAGGTGACTTTTCTATATAAAGAGAATTAGATTTGAAAACACTTCTCACCAACGAAAAACCCACACCCACCTTACATAGGACCCACCTGTCAGGCTGAAAGTTACATGAATGGTGGAAAAAAGAGGGGGGAGGGACATTCCTGTGTTGATTTTCCTCTCAAAACCCAAAACTTTTTTCACCAAAAAGGGCCCACCTATATACCCACATTTGTACCCACGTCTATATACAATTATTCCATATTGCTAAAAGACAATAAATTAGAGAGTTTTTCTCCATATAAATAAATACCAACTATCATGATTTTGAAAATATCTAAAGCTCTCTATACATGAGAGAGCGAATATAAAGTATTTTTAAAAGCGCTTTGCACTAAAATAAAGTGATATTGTTTTAGTACCTACATGTCATCAATATAAACGTGCGTGCCGCACGTGCGTCCTTGCTAGTATATAATAAAGGAATAATATTATCCCAGCTTTTGCATCAACCAAGGATGTACATATTCATTCATCATTACATATTCAAATCATTCAATCGAAAACTAAAGTAACAAGGCGATAATCTCGAGAATTTGACACCAAGACATTGGGGAAGCTTTAGGCATAAATTCTGCTAGTAAACCTCCATCTTGCTTGGCAAAGATATCCGTCACTGTGGTCTCCAAATATTAGCATGCCTTTCTAATATGGTGGTGCTCCTCTTTCTGTAGCTCGACCATAAACAGCGTGGCGTAGGAGATTTGAATTGAGCATTGTCAGAAACTACCTCATCACTGTGTAACTAAACATTAGCATGCCTCATTATTGCTCAGCATAATGCACTAGACCCAATAAAAATATGGTATTTAGCTTTTGTTTACCCTAATTAACCAATCCCCAAATATATGTTGGACTCATAATCCGGTGGTTTGAGATCGAAAGAAACTTGTACTGTTCTCCAAATAAACAAATAAATAAAGAAAGTGTGTCGTATTGTTTTATTTAGATAACAAAAACAACACTTTAGATTACTTTTCATTGTTTCTTAGCTAAATTATCTTTTGTTAGGATTTCTCCGTTATATAAGTACTACATGAATATTTTAATCTTGAAGGGAAGCTTAAATTTCCAAACAAAATGGTTCCACGGAATGACCGTATGATTTATGAATGCCTTACACATAGATTGGGTTGTGAATTATCCGTGAATATGTGAATACCATCAAAACCCACATTGCTGCTCACTGGAATGAATATTTGCAACCCTTGCAACCAGCTCATGCCATTTTTTCTTGTTTGTTATCCACTAAGACTACAGAAAGGTATATTTAGCGGAATCAAGTTAATCACTGTTACTATTGTTATGCTCTGCGTCCTTACAAATTATATTATGCAATGTAGGATATTGCTGATCTTTGAATGGTGTATGTCAACCATGCATTTCACCAGAAACGTAATGACCACTGCATTGCACAGCCAAGAAATCCATTTTGATCTTCAAAGCACATGTCCAGAGAATCTTCAGTTTTCCTTGGTATATGCTAATTCTTCCGAGGGGCTATTGCGTTCTTACCTCTACTTCGTACTTCAGTAGTGATTTTATCCTTGTTTTTGTCCACTTAGTGATTCTACTGCTATATTTTGAATATGAAGACACTCCGTGCATAGCCCATAACGGTGTTAACTCAACTGGAAAGAGACATATATAACCTTGTGAATACACCCCCTGTTTTGTTCATAACCTTGTGATTTTGTCCCTATTTGACATCAATTAGTTGGACAACATTTCAACAATTTTAAAAATAAATTTCTGAACTAAATTCACTCAAAAGCATACTTTATAAATCTAAGCAAAAAATGACAAATTTTGACAATATCATGACACAAAAGTATATCCAACCTCATGCATATATAAATACAAAAGCAACCGAAGGGAGTAACAAACTATATAGGTAACAACACTACTAGAATCCTAACTTTAGCCAAGAGTTGGTACGACTCCCCAACAGTCCGTCGGAAAAAGTATTATTGGCCGATGCAAACACCATATGGGAACATCCAACAAAAGCAACAGACAGTAGAGATACATTATAATATGCCTAGTAGCAATGCATCACACAATCATGCATCCATTCATAACAATGCGGCCAATCTCCCTCCTCTTCCATTTCCTCTAGCAACTCCTATTTTACTTGCCCTTCCCCTTCCTTCTCCAGCACATCAACGACAATGAACAAGAACATGGAAATTTACCTACTCTTCATTCACTGGTGTTCAACACCATGGCTCCTGATCCCTGGGCGCTACACTGCAGGCTACATGCGCGTACCTGTCAAACCCCGCGAGCCAAGCTGCTGCCCACAGACCGCGAGTGTGGGATATGGGTACCCTTGGGCCCACTGTCACACCAGACCACGGCGGCCAGGGCCTACGTCTGACAAGCTTGTGGGCCGACCCCTAGGCGGCCCACACGGCTCCCCGACTTGACGGACAAGTTTGATGAGGACTCGGCGGTCGGATCGTCTGGATATCCAGGGATATTCCGTTGTAACTGATTTGGACTAGAGTCCTGGTCGGAATCAAGTAGGTTTAGATGGATACCGACTTGTGAACCCTAGCCCGTCACCCTATATAAGGCGGCCTAAGGCACCCCCTCAATACGACACAACATTGCACCCTGCATTGTAACACATACGCTCGCCCTTGCTTCCTGAAGCTTGGCCGAGTTCCAGCAATACAAACGACGCCACCGACACAGAACGTAGGGTATTATACCTCCGAGTAGCCCGAACCTGTCTAAATCAGTGCCTCCTGTGTACCATCAAGCTGCTAGCTCATCAATCGCCCGCCTATAAATCAACCACTCGGGTACCCCCAGGTGGATTGCCGGTCCTAGGGTCCGACAGTTGGCGCGCCAGGTAGGGTAGATTGATTGAGTTTTTTAGATCCGAAAACACCGTTGACTTGATGGCAGATCGATCCGACGTCGTCTTCCCGGCGAGCATGAGCGACAGCCCTAATGGTTTCTTCCTAAAAAAGCTTGATCAGTATGGTAGAGGGGGTGCTATCGTGATGTTTTTAATTATTACATGTTATGTGACGGTTGTACACAGCCTTTTTGTGTGTAACGGCTCCACTACAAGTAATAACCATGGATGTACTTGCCTCTCAGATAATGGGGGTTTCTTGTTTGGTATTAATTTTTAATATCGGTCTTCGAAATGGTTGTACAGTCGGTGAATGGACCGGCAGTAGAACTCCATTTTTAACATCGGTTTTATGTAGGAACCGCTGCGGATAAAAGATTAGAACCGTCGGGAAGTGTTTCGCCGATGGAAAAGGGCATTTGTACCGTCGCTTTGGTACCGTCGGTTGATTTTCCGTCAGAAATGATGCTTTGGAACCGTCGGTACATGTTTAACCTGTAGTAGTGATATAGCTCACCCGCGCGCTTGGAGTTCGTTTTGCGTATGCAACTAGATGCTACACCAATCGAAATTGAAAATCCAGTAAAAGAAAAAACGGCGTCAAGACTTCAAACAAAGAACGTACAATTGTCGATACACAGAGGCACAAAGCTCCTTGTCACGACTCACGAGACATGCTAGTGTCAGGCCGGAACAGATAGGTTAACAATTGTGCAACGTGGACGCCGTTGATGTTGTCGAGACAACGGACCTTGTTACGGGAATAACAGCAATGCTGGCTGGCGGCTGCCTAGCTGATTGTACATTGTACAAGCAGTAACAACAACTAGTGGTAGTAGCGCGCCTAGACTGCGTTGATTAATCAGCTAGAAATAGCAGGCTGAATGAGACCGATATAAGGGCACTGCCGGCGGCCTCCCGGCGGCGCCATGTAGCTCATCCTCCCGCGCCTGGCGAGCTCAAGCTCCCCGCTAGGCAACTGCCTCACCTCCACCACCAAGAAGCAGCTGCCGTCGTACGTGATCGCAGGGGCGTAGGTGTTGGGCTCCATCGTGCTTGTGGGCCTGCAGATGCAGAACCTGCCCTTGCCGAGGTACGCCAGGCTGGGCAGGTCCCTTGGCCTCGACGCCGGCCGCCAGCCGTCGACCCCGACACCGCACTCCTCCCACGGCAACGGGAGCGTCTCCCTCCACACGTGCCGCACCACCGGCGGCGTCCCGGCCTCGACGTCGCACGCGCAGAGGATCCCGGTCCCCGCCGTGAGGCCGAGACGACGCAGCCGAGCTCCGGAACGTGCAGCCCGCGGCCCTGGAAGGGCAGCTGCCAGGTCCCCTCCACCCGCCACGCCGCCCCCTCCTCCTCGGTGTCCAGTGAGAAGGTGCCCCTGTCGGACACGGAGATCCACACGCGCGTGCCCAGGGCGAGGTATGCCGAGACGAAGGAGATCTCGTCCGCGGCAAGGTGCCCTAGCGGCGGCTTCGGCAGAGGGGTGCCGCGCCACCCGCCGCCGCCGGGGACGAGCTGGCGGCGGAGCGTCTCGAAGCAATAGATGCCGTCGAAGAGGATCCTGTCCATTCTGATCACGGTGCTGCCGTCTCCCATGGGGAGCATGGCCGGCGCCTCCTCGTAGCCGTTGCCAAAGTAGGGCGGCATGTCGAACTCGCGGCCCATGGGCCACCACCGGACGAGGTGCCCCTCCACGTCACGCATCCGTGGGCTGGGCTGCCTCTCCCAGAAGTCGTAGCCGCCGACCTGCATCACCATGTCGTGGAAGACCGTGTCGTCCCAGAAGTTGTAGGGCGCGCCCAGGATGCTGCCGCCGGAGACGGCGAAGGCGCGGCAGCCGAGCGGCGAGGCGAAGCGTGCGATGGGACGCGGGAAACAGGCTAGCGTTTCGGCCTCACCGTCGAGGAGGAGGAGAAGGTCGTAGACGAGGTGGCCCTCTTCCTCGTCGTGCACCACCAGAAGCGGGCGGGCGGCGGCCATCTCGGGCTGTCTGTCACGGGCGGAGGCTGATGTGTGCATATATGGATCCTTCGCTCTGGCAGCTGCAGGGGTTCAACCGCACGCGTTTGGTCTGGTCGTGTGCGGGTGGATCAAATCGGAGCCAGGGTATGCTAATTGCCATATATTGTAGGGTGGCCATTGACCTAGTCGGAATTTGGTATCTCGACATGCTAATATTCGACTCGGATCTGCCTGGAATCCTTCGCCTCAGCCCCATGATTATCAAGACGGCCAAATTGGGTGCTCATCGATCCGATTCCGATGGCTGAGATTTAATCTTAACTGAAAATTTTTGTGTATTTTCCACATTCCGATTCCGATGGCTGAGATTCTGTTGATCATTACTATTTTTAACGTGTTTACCCGAACTTTTCTTTTTTGATGTGCACATATCGGGCTCGGTTTCTTTGCAAGATTCGCTTTCCAGTTCCATCAATATATTTCGTCCATCGTAGATATAGGGAATTCTAAGTTCAATTTTATCTATCTATCTATCTTCTATCTATATATTTTATACTAGGATTCTAGAGAATTAAAAACACTTCTCACCCAAAAAATCCACGCCCACCCCTCACAAAAGGACCCACCTGTCGGGTTGTATGACGTGGAAAGACGTGGGAAAATGTGGGAAAACAGTGCAAAATACGAAACTTTTTTCACTTAAGACTCTACCCATACCCACGCGGACCCACCTGCTCATGATATACCCACATTTGTAACCACGTCTATACACAATTATCCCGTATTGCTAATAAACAATAGATTAGAGAGTTTTTTCTATATAAATAAAGACCAACTATCTCAAAAATGATGTGCATCTACATCTACATTTGAGAATATCTAAAACTCTCTATACATGAGAGAGCGATATAAAGTATTTTTAAAAGCGCTTCGCACGACTGGTCTGTTTACCATGATCCATCCAAGTGATATTGTTTTAGTACATACGTGTCATCAATAAACATGCGTGCCACACGTACGTTCATGCTAGTATCCATAGTGATCTGTGTGTCGAACCGAAAGAGCGTGTCACAAGGAGTTATGTGTGACGCCACCTTTTTTGCTGCATTTTGAATTTTGATTGGTGTAGCATCTAGTCGCATAAATCCAAGCGCTTCATGTCCACATAAGCTGTAAGTGCCGGCAGCATTATAGAAACTCTGATCATGATTTCTTTTTACGGTGGACCATGCTACGTACTGCAGTAGCTATTGGGAAAAAAGATGAGAAAGTTACAGTACAGTTTAATGCGTGTGTGAAAATTCAGTATACCGTGCTTTTCGCTCATTTATTCCTTCTGCGACTCTTTTTTTTAAGAAAGACAGCAGCTTCTGCTTCCCGGAGGATATTTAACTATTTGCCATCCTTACGGAGGGCACTCCTTAAAATATCAGTTTTACGTTGGCCACTACATATTTGTCACTTTTAGACGGGGCCTCCCTGATATTTGCCACTTTTGTTGACGTGGCACGTCATGTCGGACAACCAGCATGGATGAAGCATGGGAAACGACCAAATTACCCCTGTGTTTCTTGTGCTAGCCATCTCATTCTCCTCCCTCCAGCCACTGACGTGTGAGCCCCGCATGTCAGGACAATCTTCAACCTTCCGCTGTCAGGACAATCTTTATCTAACCTCCCGAAAGTTGTTTATGCAAGAAGCATCTAGAATATAAAGCGTTTTTTAATCGATGCGGCAAACGCTTCTTATGCGATCCGTATAAGCTGCAGCATGAACGACACAGCAGAGGTACGAGAATCTAAGAGCGATTCAGGAACAGAGATGCGCAATCTTGCCTTGAAGGGGGTAACGATGAGGAGCGCCTCGATGACGCCGGCGCCGAACCCTGATACGAAGCGCCCGTGCACGGAGACCTTGCCCGTGGTGGAGTCCTTGAACGCGGACTGCAGGACGGCGTTGGAGCCGCGTACTTGAGCGTGCGGGTGCATGATGCGGAGCCGGAGGGAAGCGGCTGTGGGAGTCGAGCGCCCACCAGCTGCGGCAATCGAGCACCGGCGAGGAGCAAGGGGAGGCGGTGGTAGTGACAAAGCGGGGGATGGAGCTTTTGTCGTCGAGGGTGTGGACGAAACTGAGGAGGGGCGGCTATGGGCGCGGCCGCCGCACGTCGAGCTTGTAACGAGGCGCCGGACGAGTCACTCCTCAGGATTTCCATGGTAGCAGTGAGGAGGGTGCAACCGGTGAGAGGTTGAAGAAGACTCTGACGTATGGGTCCCATACGTCAGTGATAGAAGAGAGGAGAGGGATGTCTAACGGGAAGAAGGTAAGGGCAACCACCGTCATTTGACATGCTCGATCTAAGTTGGCTGTTCGAGGCTACATCAGCAAAAGTGGCAAATACCAGAGAGGCCCCGTCTCAAAGTGGTAAATGTGTAGTGACCAACGCAAAATTGGCATATCAAGGAGTGCCATCCGTAAGGATGACAAATAGTTAAATATCCCGCTTCCCGGTCCATCTCTATTCGAAACTTACACGGTTACATCCACTGAGTGTTGGACCCACCGGTCAGGAGGACAAGGAATGGCTGAATGGCTCTGCTCATCTGCTGCATGCACGAAACGGGTAGGCTCAAAGCTACTAGCAGCAGTAACTGCCACCCTCTCGATCGGGCTGCTAGCTCGCTGCGCGGCCTTCCTTCCCGCCACCATCCTCTCGCGCGCCCCCGGCCACTAACCACCCACCCACCGCCCCCAACGAGAAATATCCCGCCATGCGCTGATGCGCCTCCGCCTTCTCTCCCATCCGGCCTTCTGCTATTTATACACACGCTCCCTCCGATCCGCCTCTCCCGTCCAGGCCACACGCCCTCCATTGGCAGCCCCGGCGGCGCGCGTCGCCGCCGGCTCTGTCGCCTCCGCCTCTGCCTCCACCGCCGCCGCCGCGCAGGACGAGTCGTCGTCGTCCTCGTCGGAGAGCTGCGCCAACGCCCACGCCGCGGGGCCGCCGCCGCCTCCGTACGTGGCGGACTCGCAGCTGATGCCACCGCCGGCCCGGCCGCTGGACGCGCACTTCATGGCGCCCGACATCCCGCTGTTCCCCGACGCGCCGGAGCTGCAGCAGCTCTGCGCGCCGAGGGGGCTCTACGGCCATCAGTTCCCGCCGGTCGACGGCGCGGCGCTCGGCCCGGCGATGGCGACGAACGTGAGCGGCGCCGCCGGCAACGGTGGGACCGCGTTCTCCACGTCGATGGTGGAGGCGATGCGAGCGTTTCCGGACTATAATTAGGCAGGCTTGATTTAGACCGGCGGGGCATGGATCAGGCGATGATGCGGTGATGCATGAGCCGTTGCCATGCCAATAATCTTTTGCTTGATCTTTCATTCTCGTCATGGTTGATAATATTAGTTGGCCGTGAACGTGTAGGGAGACCAAGAGAGGAGGAAGAGGAGTTACACATCTCCTTGTCCATTTTTTTTTCTTTTAGGAACTGAAGTTAGTGGTCACTTGGTTCTATTGCATTAAATCCTTGTTCTTTTTCTGTTATGAATTTTGCAGTGTAAATAAATAGGTTGGGGAATTTTGGGTCACACCACAAGTGTATATATCTATGTTTTTTTTCATTTTGTTCTTTTAGGAAATTAAGTTAGTGATCACTTTATTTTATTGCATTAAATCCTTGTTTTTCCTTGTAATCAATTTTGCAGTCTAAATAAATAGATTGGAGAATTTTGTGTTGCACATATATCTATGTTATTTTTTAGGAATATTATTTATGTTTTTTACTTGAACAGGACGGGTTTGTTCTTGTCTTGATGTACGGTGACAAAACTGGCAGTACAGCTGCTGATGGCGCACGCAGACTGTGAGCTGGGCCTTGTGGCCGAATAGCTAGGAGAACGGCCCATGTCGAGATTCAGGAGCATTTCATATGGCCCATCTTAAAATTTTCTCTGTTTCCAGTCCCTACTGAAAATTTCATATTGCTGAAACCATCATTTCCACTCACTTTTAGAGAAGTTCATTCCCACTCTGCAAAGGCCCTGGCTACATATCAGTAATGTATCGTAGACGGTTGTTCATGTGGTTATGGTGCTATAGTAAGCCACTAATCGTGTGTGCCAAATGTGTTTCGCAATGCACCATTCTTCAGAGCACCCATTCCTTTGACATAGTCTTTGTCAGACAATGGGATCGAGACATCGAGTGAATTCGTAAACAGTAAACACATCCTGGCATGCTTTCTTCCCATTTTGCTACTGGTTCAAACGCAACTGCTAGATGTTGCATCCACGGTTCAGAGATCTAGACCTTTTTTCTTTGCATGCTCAGATTACGGACAGTAATGTTAGCATGGAGGTTGTTGCCAGTACTCTACATACTACGATCCAGGTTGTTGCAGGATGTCTAGATGAGCCGACTCTGAACACAAAATTCAGGAAAGCTTGGGTTCAGACTAGTTCAGAATCCAATACAAAACATGTACTGTACTCTTCACACTAGAGGCAATCCACCTGAAAGTGATGCCAGTAAGCTCTGTAACAGAATAGAGGCAATCCATATTCCATATTTCCATACGTCGCAGATGACAGACTAGTAGAGAGAGCAGCAAAGACAATCGAAATTTCAGGGAGGCTGACTACAACAGCTGCTGCTGATAGCCTGGTATGATAGCCAATCTCGTACTAGGTGATACCCCGCGCGTTGCTGCGGAATTTGTTAAACAAAATTTTAAAGTAAAATGTGAAAGTATAAACACCAAAATGATTGCATTGCAACATTCTTTAGTAAACATAATACATGGAAGTATGACTGATCATATATGTAATTTCTACTCCTGTAATTTGTAATTGCTGCTTCTCTCTGCTTTAGATAAAGCATTCTTCAATGGAAAAATAAACAGAACAAAGTACGAGGTGGACTGAGCTGATGGATTATTTAGCTATGAATGTGAGAATCCCACTGGTGTTCTGAGCTATAAGGGACTCGGGCGACATGCTTGTTACCGTTGCACCTTCTCTCATTCATCATATATACCCCGCGCGTTGCTGCGGGAATTTGTTAAACAAAATTTTAAAGTGAAATGTGAAAGTATAAACACCAAAGTGATTGCATTGCAACGTTTTTTAGTAAAGATTATACATGGAAGTATGACTGATCATACATGTAATTTCTACTCCTGTAATTTGTAATTGCTGCTCACAAAAATGTGGTCACAGAAAATCAGTTGAAGAATAAATAGATGGTCTAGTGGATAATGGCATGGCTTATAGTAGATAGTGATATGGCGCGTAGTGGATGATGACGTGAAATGGTTGCATGTTGAGAGAAATCCAACCATGCTTGTTAGTGGGTACAAATTATATAGTTATATAGATTTAGATCGCATGAGACAGAATTATTGGACAAGACGATAACGAAGTCCTACCCCTACAGCGGGGACCACATTTGATGTTGCTGTTTTATTGGTTTTTGGTGGACTGACAGAAGCAGACCGGGCCTGCCGCCCCATCTCCTGTCCTATTTTGTCACACGGGGGACTGCGGCCGGGCCCACGAGAAGCAGCAAATTGCCATCTCTCATCTCTGCACGTGAAAAGATTTATATAAAGGTTAACCAACAAAATCCCGTTAAAAGAATGATTAACCAAAAATCTTTATCTAAGAAAACTAACCAAAAATCGTATAGTGAGAAAGAGGAGCTTGGATAATCTCAAGTATTAATCCCTTTAGCCTTGGACAATCAAGCAATTCATCTCATCCCTCTTGGAGCTTGGATTACAAAAGGATTTGGACTATCTCATTTGGTTTATTATCTAGGGTTGTCAAATTTTATAACCTGCCAAATCGAAGCCACAGCTAAAATTGCTTCAATGGAACCTGTTCTAACCTCATTCATATTTATAATATTCTCAAACAGGCCATAAAAGCGGAGTAAGAAATTATTGTATGCTTAACTTGTGGTTAAGAACATTGTTAGTTAGCCGAGCTCGAATACAGTAGATGTGGCAAAATAGAGCAATATGTGATTTTTAAACATTTTCGTTTTAACAATCAATAATATCCAAACTATCATTAGTTAAAATACAAGCAAATAGCTATAGTGTAACAAACTGGGCACATCGACAAAACACTCTTGAACACTCATACTATTGTATAGTCATATAGATCTAGTGGACTTTGGGCTTAACATGAAAACAATCGTGGAAATGTGACAATCACGAGTTCAAAGCTGTCTCACAGCCCCATTGTAATTAAGTTTTAACTTCTAAATGAGTAAACCAGCTATATATAT
>OAMR01000042.1:2823701-2841998 GCA_900205405.1 Echinochloa crus-galli
GCCTCCCTTCGAGATCGGTCGTCGCGCTGGGGGCGACTCACTCGCGCCACTCCTCCCCTCTCCTACCCTGGTGGCGGAACCCTAATGCCGGCCCGAGCCTAGCCACCATGGACTTCGCCAGCCGCCACGCCGCAGCAGAGGCGGCCACCTCGGCCGCGGCCTCCGCCGCCGCCCCCGCCGGGGCCCCCGAGGAGCCCGAGTACCTCGCCCGGTACCTCGTGGTCAAGCACTCGTGGAGGGGAAGGTACCGCCGGATCCTGTGCATCGCCTCCTCCGGCGTCGTCACGCTCGACCCCACCACGCTCAACCTCACCAACTCCTACGACTCCGGCGCCGAGTTCGACCACGCCGAGGTCCTCACCGCCACCGACGAGTTCACGCTCGCCGTCCGCACCGATGCCCGCAGCAAGTTCAAGCCCATGCGGTTCTCGTCCCCGCTCCGCCCGGGGATCCTAACCGAGCTCCATCGCCTCCGCCCGGTCCGCCCTGCTTTCGACTTCCCCGTCCTCCACCTCCGCCGACGCACCCAGGAGTGGGCCCCCTTCGTAAGTTCGCCCCCTTCCCGAATCCGCCCTTGCCATCAACTTGGCATCCCGCTACTGTCTACTCTGTTGTGCCACTGTGAACAACAAACTAACAATGCAAGGCTGAATTTCTGCAAGTAATTTTATGGTACAACTCTGTGGTGATCAATTGATGCTTCCATGCCCAATCTCATCTAGTACTTAACCCTATATTGCTGATTGAATTTGTTCCCTCCAGATTCTCACGTAGCACCTCACTTAGTTTAGGAGGCTACCAGTTCAAGCAGAACAGCTCCGGAAGATAATCCACATATTTGTGCAATCATAATCCTTGCTCATTTGTTTTTTGTGATCTCTCCGACTGTAGGAAAAATTAGAAAACTGAATGCTATTCAGTTTGTGCCACAATGTGCTAAGAAATAGATGGTTTTGTAGTGCATCAGTTCAATGATGTTTGGTGTAGATACCTAGCTGATTGCAGAGCACATCTTTTATGATGTACTCACAAAAATGTTGTAATGAAGAGATATATTGTTGTATAATCATCACAATTTTTATATCTGATACTTTAGTTGATGCATGTGAACATTCTGTAGAAACTTAAGGTCACTTCGGTGGGTGTTGAGCTCCTTGAGGCTTCTGGTGATATGCGCTGGTGCCTGGACTTCAGAGATATGAATTCACCGGCTATCGTGTTCTTGGGGGATAGCTATGGGAGGAAGACTACTGAAGGTGGAGGGTTTGTGCTATGCCCCCTTTATGGTAGAAAGTCAAAAGCTTTTATGGCTGCTTCAGGCACTACAAACACTGCGATTATATCTCATTTGGTACACCCTTCTGTCCTCATCATTTTTTTTGTTCCACCCCATTTGCCTAATAAATAATGATACAGATTTTTTGTAATTCTATGCAACCAACTTCTTGATGTCCGCTATATTTTTTTCAGACAAAAACTGCCAAATCAGTGATTGGATTATCACTATCTGTGGACAATTCACAATCAATGAAAGCGTCTGACTTTATAGCAAAAAGAGGTAATATCTCCAGTGATGGACTAGGCTGCTAGGTCAAGGTTTTGGTCTTGTTCTTTTGTGTCTTATACTCTCATAGGCTAGCTTTTGAGTTTTTGAACCTATCCCTCATATTCTGGGTCCCCGTATGAGGGAGGGAAGTTGTTTGGGTCTCCTGCGTTTTCAAAAAAAAAAATCGCCAGTGATGGTGAACTTACATGTACTGTATTTTATTGGGGATCTATTTAGATATTGAGATGACTGTCTTTAACAAGTATGAAGGTGCATGTACAGTATTTTGTTTTTTTTTTCTATCTTATGTTCTCTTGCCATTATATGCCAATAATGTCTCCTTTCCAATTTTCCATCCATATGTTTGTTAGCTATACACCATCTTAATTTCTTGGAAAATAAAATGAACTGAATCTGGTAAAATACCACCTTCAAGCATTAGATTGATTAACAAAATCTGTAGTAAAGTACCACCTTTAAGCATCAGATCGATCAACAAAATCTGCGGTAAAATACCACTCGCATGGTTTAGCCATACATTTATGATTTATCTATGTTGCTCATATAATGAAAGGATTGAAAACTCTCAAGTTTGTTTATTATCTGAGCCTGTGAGGCTGTGCTTGTGATCTTTTCTGGTTTTTAATTGCCTGTGGACTTCTTTCCCAGCTATGGAGGCAGTTGGAGCTGCTGAAACTCGACATGGAGAATGGTCAGTGACAAGATTACGTTCTGCTGCACATGGCACTGCTAGTATTGAGAGCTTAGGTTTGGGTGTTGGACCAAGGGGTGGGCTTGGAGAACAGGGTGATTCTGTTTCTCGTCTGCTTGTTCTTACAAACACTTCACTTGTTGAAAGACGTCCAGAGAACTACGAGGTAGAAATTTTTTCCTTGTTTTTATAGGAATTGTTATACTATTTTTTGGTACATATGGACATCTTACATCCCTCTAGCCATTGCCAATCCAAGAAATGGAATTTAGTTTTGAGCGCTAAGGGTTTGCACATCATCATGGTTTCTACCTTATATTATAAACCACCCCCCAAAACCCAACCCAAAGACCTTCAGCAGGTTCTTACTTGTTTTCACGTGACTATCTTTCCAGGCTGTCATCGTCCGACCTCTCTCAGCAGTGAATGCCCTCGTTCGATTTGCAGAAGAGCCGCAGATGTTTGCATTTGAATTCAATGATGGCTGTCCGATTCATGTAAGTATGCATGCAGGTCTTATCTAAGTTCAAGGAATACCATCTAATTCCTCTATGTTTTCTGTCAGGTATATGCAAGCACTTCCCGTGATAATCTGCTTGCAACAGTTCTTGATGTTCTACAAACCCAGGTATCATTTGTTTTTTGTTTCTCAATTAAATTATGCCCCGCTTGAGGTATTGAGATACAAAGCCATTTTCCTTTTAAACCACCCCAGGTAATGATCATTTGATACTTTAATTCCTTTTAAACTACAAAAACCTTGTTTAAAAACTGTCCAGTTCTATGAAAGCTTAAAATCCAAAGCCATTTTCCTAGCAGTTTCAAGTAGCATGTCTGTGCTGGACTTTGACTAGGATTCAGTTACACTTAAAGAACTTGAGATACAAATGTTTGTCTGATACCTAAAGCAACTCATTATTTGCAAACGCTAATATATTCACTAAGCTCCATGAGTACAATGACCAAAATACCAGGAGAAGGACCACATGTTCCCATTTTAATGTGTACTGTACTTCTGTAGAACTGTAATGCAGCTCCATTTTAGTATTTGAGTTGATCTTCCTTGTGTTGGACTCAAGCATAGAGCAGGTGAGGCGCAGATGAGTGCAGAGTCCTAATCTATGCTTATGGAGTCATGATGCATGTGTTTCCCGTCTTGCTCACCGGTCTTTGTGACTCATATTTCCTTTTATTCTCTTTGTCGTTTTCTTCAGAGACAGTGTGCGATTCCAGTGCTACCAAGGTTAACGATGCCTGGGCATCGGATAGATCCACCTTGTGGGGTAGCCCATTATCAGATGCCCCATCATGGTAATGTTGATATGGAGACTGCTACCATGCACATAAAACATTTAACCGCAGTTGCTAAAGAGGCTGTAGCATCATCAGACACTGTTCCTGTAGCAAGAATCAGACTGTGGCGTAGAATAAGGGAGTTTAATGCGTGTATACCATACACTGGAGTACCTGTCAATATTGAAGTACCTGAAGTGGTCTTAATGGCCTTAATCAGTCTTCTTCCGAACCCACAACATAGCGCTCCCACTGATGCTTTTCCTCTGCCGCCTCCATCCCCAAAAGCAGCAGCAACTATAATGGGTTTTGTTGCATGCTTACGCAGGCTACTTGCATCAAGAAGTGTGGCATCACATGTGATGGCATTTCCTGCTGCTGTTTTGAGAATAATGGGTTTGCTTAGGAATGGTTCAGAGGGAGTAGCAGCTGAAGCTTCTGGACTTGTGGCTATGCTAATCGGTGGTGGTCCTGGTGATGCATCCATTTTAGCAGATACAAGGGGAGAAACCCATGCCACCTACATGCATGCAAAGTCTGTACTGTTCTCACAGCCAATTTATGTTCCGATCCTTGTTAACAGGTTGAAACCAATATCAGTTTCACCATTACTATCTCTGTCTGTTGTGGAAGTCCTTGAAGCTATGCTTTGTGAACCACATGGTGAAACAACCCAACATGCTACATTTGTTGAGCTACTGCGTCAAGTTGCTGGTTTGCGCCGTCGTTTGTTTGCATTATTTGCACATCCAGCTGAAAGTGTGCGAGAGACTATTTCTGTTATTATGCGCACAATTGCTGAGGAAGATGCAATAGCAGCAGAGTCCATGCGTGATGCTGCCTTGAAGGATGGTGCTCTTCTGAGGCATTTGCTAAATGCCTTTTTCTTTCCTGCTGGTGAACGACGTGATGTTAGTCGGCAACTTGTTGCTCTTTGGGCCGATTCTTACCAACCTGCACTTGATTTGCTGTCAAGAATACTTCCTCCTGGACTTGTTGCTTATCTTCATACAAGATCAGATGAAGATTCACAGAGCCAGTATGATGAAGCACCATTAAGCAGAAGGCAGAGACGGATACTTCAGCAGAGGAGGTCTCGTGGTACTAAAAGTATGGCACCACAAGAACAGGGGATACCCCCCAATGGTGTTGATGATGGGGAACTCTTCAGGCACGCCAATGCGGGTACTTATGGAGGACCAGATGTCTATCAAAGGCATGTTGGTCAGTACTCTTCCGCCCACTCCCCTTTGGCAGGTACAAACATTGATCCGTCTCCTGCAGTTTCAGTTCAACATGGAGTACCTGAGGCCCTTTCTGAAAATCATCAAATCGGGGCATCGCAGCTGGATTCACATGTTTATTCAGTGGATCCCAATGCTAATGGCAATCTTGTCAGCTCATCGCATTCAGATTTTTCAGTTCCTGCACAAGTTGTGGTGGAAAACACTCCTGTGGGATCTGGCAGGCTCCTGTGCAATTGGTACGGATTTTGGAGGGCTTTTAGTCTAGATCACAACAGAGCGGATCTGATATGGAATGAACGCACCAGACAGGAATTGAAGGAAGCATTGCAAGCTGAAGTTCATAACCTTGACGTTGAATCCCTCTCCCCACGAGCGATGCCTCGATTATTAAGGCCACGTCCACGTAGACACGGGAGATAATAAAATCGAGATCATAAGCTAGAAACAGCTTGGAAAACGCAAAGAAAATTTCAATAAAACATCTACATCAAGCTTTCCACGGTGGGGAAGAGGCAGCAGATTCCTGATGAGCTAGGTTCATCTGATGATTGGTGTGACATGGGAAGATTAGATGGGTTTGGTGGAGGTGGAGGGTCTTCTGTGAGAGAACTTTGTTCAAGGGCAATGTCTATAGTTTACGACCAACATTATAAAGTTATTGGACCTTTTGATGGCACTGCACATATTACGGTTCTCTTAGACAGAACAGATGATAGGGCGTTGAGGCATCGTTTGCTACTACTTTTAAAGGTTAGTTCCTCTGTACTGTCATTTCCACACTTACTTTATATTAAGGTGAAATAAGATATGCTAGACAATAGACATGTAAACATCAAAATGGCATTCTCTTTGGACTGTATTTTCAAGGACAAATTACTAATATGGCTTTGCTGATCAGATTTCAAGGGTATGTAACGTCAGCAAAGCCATATTAGTAATTTGTCCTTGTTTTTGTAGGCCTTGATGAATGACCTTTCAAATGTTGAAGCATGTGTTTTGGTTGGAGGCTGTGTTTTGGCTGCTGATTTGCTTACGGTTGCGCATGAAACATCTGAGCGGACAGCTATTCCTTTGCAATCTAATCTCATTGCAGCAACAGCATTTATGGAACCTTCAAAAGAGTGGATGTACATTGATAAAGATGGCACACAAGTTGGGCCACTTGAAAAAGATGCAATAAGAAGGATGTGGTCAAAGAAATCAATTGATTGGACAACAAGATGTTGGGCTTCTGGTATGTCGGACTGGAAAAGGTTACGTGACATACGGGAACTACGTTGGGCACTTTCTGTAAGAGTACCTGTCCTGACTCCTACTCAGGTATTGAACCTGCCTCATATAACCAGACACATACACGTGTGCGCAGTGCGCCACGTGGTGCTGCTATTTTGGTTTTATTACTTTTCAGCAGTCAGCTAATCAACAGGCACATATTTTCTTCTCTTATGTATTTATTTTTTACAGATTGGGGAGGCTGCATTGTCTATATTACACAGTATGGTGTCAGCACACTCTGATCTTGATGACGCAGGTGAAATAGTAACTCCAACTCCTAGGGTGAAGCGTATATTGTCAAGTCCAAGATGCCTTCCTCATGTGGCCCAGGTTCTCTAGTTTCAAGTTTTTTATTTATATTTCTGTCATCAGTGGATAACGGAAACTAGATAAACACAACATAAAAGTGATAGTAACTAATAGATTCATATACAGATAGGTAAATGAAATGCATAGCTCTGCTTATTTCCTCAAGATATATAGACTTTAAATCGTAACTCCCTAACCCTAGTAAACCTGCTATTATAGCCACAGGAATATAATACATACTGTTATCAGTTGCCTTTATGATAAGCTATTATTCATACTAATAAAATTCATGCTTTAATTTTCTACTAATTTATTCAGCTCTTCAATGGTCTTTTTCAACATTTGAGATATTCTTTCCAATAATTTCATTGACCAAGCACTGAAGAAAAAGAAAACTTCGATCATCAGTTTGTAATTGAGATTGGATAAACACATCATTAATGTGTCAGTAACTAGCACACTTATATACGGATAGGTGAATGGGATGCAGCCATTAAGCTCTGCTGGTAAAGCAGCATTTCCTCAAAATATATGGAGTTACTAAATTGTAACTCCATACATGGTAAACCTGTTAGTATGGCCATCACCAATAGAATACATACCAGTTATCAGTTGCCTTTATGATAAGCTAAAGTCGTGCTTTAGTTTGTGGTAAATTTACTCAGCTCTTCAGTGTTCTTTTTCAATTTTTCACACATTTTTCTTTTTCTTTCCAATATTTTCATTGACACTGACAAAATTGCAATTTCAAACCGTGTAGGTTATACTTACAGGGGAACCAAGCATTGTTGAAGCAGCTGCCTCATTGCTTAAGGCTATTGTTACAAGAAACCCAAAAGCTATGATTCGACTATATAGTACTGGAGCCTTTTACTTTGCATTAGCTTATCCTGGTTCAAATCTCCTATCAATTGCACAGCTGTTTTCGGCAACACATACTCATCAAGCTTTTCATGGTGGTGAAGAGGCAGCAGTATCTTCATCTCTGCCTTTGGCAAAGCGTAGTGTACTAGGTGGACTGCTCCCAGAATCTTTGCTTTATGTCTTGGAACGAAGTGGCCCTTCTGCCTTTGCGGGTGCAATGGTGTCTGATTCTGACACACCAGAAATTATATGGACCCACAAGATGCGGGCAGAAAACCTTATTCATCAGGTCTTTGACCTATACCCCTTATTGTTATTTGTTATAAAACGTTTGCTTTCAAGTCTTGAGATTTTAATCCCCTAGTTAAGTTGTTCATCTGATTGGGTTTTGCAGGTCCTACAGCATCTTGGTGATTTTCCTCAGAAATTGGCACAACATTGCCATTCATTGTATGATTATGCTCCTATGCCACCTGTGACTTACCCGAATCTGAAAGATGAGATGTGGTGCCACCGTTACTACCTTCGTAATCTGTGTGATGAGATTAGATTTCCTAACTGGCCCATTGTTGAACACGTGGAGTTTTTGCAGTCGTTGTTGCTAATGTGGCGTGAAGAGTTAACTCGTCGTCCAATGGATTTGTCTGAAGAAGAAGCCTGTAAGATACTGGAGATTTCTCTTGATGATCTTGTGCTTGGTGAGAATGGTAGTAGCAAGCAGTCATCTGAGTTAAGTTCGGCAAATTCTGGAAATAAAATTGAAAACATCGATGAGGAGAAGCTTAAGCGCCAATACAGGAAGCTAGCAATAAAATATCATCCAGACAAGAACCCTCAGGGTAGAGAGAAGTTTGTTGCTGTGCAAAAGGCTTATGAGCGATTGCAGGTGCTCCTTTGTTCATATGACCAATTATTAACCATTGATGCATGCTACATTTCCATGGTGTTGCTTACACTGTTTATTTGATTCATTTGTCATTGAAATATCTGGCAAAAATATTTTTTTATTCTACTCACCTTTTGAACACCCTTTTTCTACAAATTGATAGTGGAATACATGCAAAATAGTGAGTCCCATCAAGGCACTTTCACATTGTTGACTATTTAAAGTGAATTTATCATCTATACATGCAGGCAAGTATGCAGGGATTGCAGGGACCACAAGTCTGGAGACTGCTACTCTTGCTCAAGGCACAGTGCATCTTGTACAAGAGATATGGACATGTCCTGGAACCATTTAAATATGCCGGTTATCCTATGTTGCTAAATGCAGTTACTGTAGATAAGTATGACAGCAATTTTCTTTCATCTGATAGGGCCCCTCTTCTGATAGCTGCTTCGGAGCTAATTTGGCTGACGTAAGCTAATACTGACTTAATTTATGATGTTTATACATTTTCTTAGAAACTGCTCGCTTGGATCGGATATCCATTATCTGATGTTCTTGTTGTAATGTTCTGTTAGATGTGCATCATCTTCATTAAATGGTGAAGAACTTATACGAGATGGTGGTATTCCTTTGTTGGCAACACTTCTTTCTCGCTGTATGTGCATTGTTCAGCCCACAACACTGGCAAATGAACCAGCTGCAAGAATTGTTACCAACATAATGCATACCTTCTCCGTTCTCAGCCAGTTTGAATCAGGAAGAGTTGAGATTCTTAAGTTTGGTGGCCTTGTTGAGGACATTGTACACTGCACGGAACTTGAATTTGTTCCCTCAGCTGTGGATGCTGCACTACTGACAGCTGCTAATATTTCAGTGTCATCTGAGTTGCAAGATGCTCTTCTAAGGGCTGGATTTTTATGGTACTTTCCTGCATTCTTATTACTTCTACATTTAATGTGGAAATTAGATACTAAATTGAAATATGATATACATTAGGAGATAAACACATGTGTCTCTTATGTATCTAATTGAAATATACTCGCAGGTATGTGCTACCTCTGCTGCTTCAGTATGATTCAACAGCAGAAGAGAACGAGATAAGCGAGGCACATGGTGTCGGGGCAAGGGTGCAGATTGCTAAAAACTTGCATGCTGTTCATGCAATTCAGGCTTTGTCTAGGCTTTGTGGTCTCAGTAGTGATGAGATATCGTGCCCGTCTAACAAACCTGCATGTGATGCACTGAAGGCACTTCTTACTCCAAAGCTTGCTGACATGCTGAGAAACCACCCGCCTAAAGAGCTATTATCAAATTTAAATTCGAATTTGGAGTCACCTGAGGTAAGGGGTTCTATTTTAAATATATTATATACCAGAATATTGTGATAATTTCATTTTTTTTCTTGAACACGCAGGATTGTGATAATTTTGTAATAAATAAAATACTAATTTACTCCCCGTCACAAATATATGTCACATTTGCTTTTGTAGGTACACATAGCTTACGCTATGTCTAGAACTTTACTATGTATCTAGAAAAGCCAAAATGACCTATTATTTGGAATGGAGGGAGTGTCATGTAAATGCGTGCGTGCATTAGTCGTCTGCATGATCTGCAATAAGTTAGCAACTTGCTAGTACACATGCACTCATGTGCAAGCTACTTGAGTGTGAGTGGTCATGCACACTAAGTCAGTTTAGGGAATTATAATTAGCTTGTATATGTAATTAATTATTTTCTAATACATGTGCACACATGCGCATGCGGCCTAAGATTGTGTGGTCATGCGCACTAAGTCAATTTAGGGAGTTATAATCAGAGTGGATATAATTAATTATTTCCAGCTTGAAAAATGTGGCAAGTGCAGTTTCATAGTCATGTTCTCCCTACTTATTTAACAGTAAGCCTGACAGATAAGTCTGTTTTCAAATAAATAGTAAGCCTGACAGATTGGCAGATCATTTTAGCATATGAATGCACAGATAAGAATAATAGGCCAACATTTGCTTCATCATTTTTTATCATGTCATAGAGCAACTACTCTGTTCTATGTGGCAGTATTTTGCTACAATCTACTTCTGTTTGGCCATGTACATGTGTATATAATTCACGTCTTCAATACATGCTGTGTATAGCCTCATGGTTGTAATTAAACTGTTTTCTGTCTTCTACTAATGAGAAAATCACTCTTAGGTTGTATTTGCATCGAATCAGATAATTTTGACCTAAAAGAACATTCCTTTTGTTGCAGATCATATGGAATTCTTCCACCAGAGGGGAGCTTCTCAAATTTGTAGACCAGCAGCGTGCTAGTCAAGGGCCCGATGGTTCATATGATCTGACAGAATCACAATATTTCACATATGAAGCTCTATCGAAAGAATTGAATGTTGGCAATGTTTACTTGAGGGTTTACAACAATCAGCCGGATTTTGAAATAAGTGGTCAGGAAGAATTTTGCATTGCTCTGCTTAAGTTTATAGCAGAGTTAGTACAAAAGTGTAATTCCATTAATTTGGAGGAAAGTACGCATCAACATGTTTCACTTGTTGATACATCTACTTCTGAAAATGATGAAGTCGGTGATTCAACCGATGAAGGAAAGATGGATGATTCATCAGGAAAACAAAGTACAGAGACTGATGGAGATTCTAAAGTTATCACAAACCTCCAAAGTGGGCTAACGTCACTTCAGGTTTGACAGAGTTACTTTCTTAACCATTTCTGTATGAGGCCCATTTTCTGAATTGCATGCCATCTCTTTCTTTTTATTGCAGAATCTTTTGACAAGTAATCCAGGCTTGGCTGCTGTTTTCACTTCAAAGGAGCGTCTGATTCCTCTTTTTGAATGCCTTGCACTGCATGTCCCTCCGGAAAGCAGCATCCCACAAATCTGTTTAAGTGTTCTTTCTCTGTTGACAAAGCATGCTCCTTGTTTGGAGGCCATGGTTGCAGAAAGGATGAGCCTCATTTTGCTATTTCAGATACTCCACTGCAATCCCCATTGCAGGGATGGAGCACTTGCTGTATTGTATTCTTTAGCCAGCACACCAGAGCTTGCCTGGGCTGCTGCCAAGCATGGTGGTGTTGTTTACATTCTCGAACTTATGTTGCCACTTCAAGGTTTGATCTTTACTTGAATCTATTTATTGTTACTATAGTTAGAGCAGATGTTTGTTTATAACCATTATTTTGCATAATTCACATGATACTAGCAGTCATGCTGTAGCAGTAAGTAATTGCATGTAAATCTTTAGCTAAAATTACTTATGCTTTTCAACCTCCAGTGAAGTTCTAATGTTTTTAAACTTTGCTTCGCTTAACTGCTGTACACATGGTTTTATTTGTACATGTTTAACTTGTTACAGTGACTTTATAGGTCGAATTATGTACATCATATTACTTACTTAAATTGTTCTATGTAGAGGAAATCCCTATGCAACAAAGAGCTGCAGCTGCTTCCTTATTGGGAAAACTTGTTGGGCAACCAATGCATGGTCCCAGGGTGGCGATCACGCTTGCTAGATTCTTGCCTGATGGTTTGGTTTCTGCCATTAAAGATGGACATACCAGAATATTAGACTTTTCCTAAAGGACCCCAAGTTTCCACTGAGAAACCCTAAAAGATTCCTTGAAGGGCTGCTAGATCAGTATGTCTCCTCTGTTGCTGCTACACATTATGAGGCAAATGCTGTTGATCCAGAACTTCCTTTGCTGCTGTCAGCAGCATTAGTCTCCTTGCTACGAGTTCATCCGGCACTTGCAGACCATGTCGGTTACCTAGGTTATGTTCCAAAGCTTGTTGCTGCTATGGCATATGAGGGAAGAAGGGAAACCATGGCATCTGGGCAGGCCACAAGTGGATCGCAGGCAGAACCTAAGGAACATGACAGTTCAGGTCACTCTGAGGCCAATGTGCAGACTCCACAAGAACGTGTCCGCCTTAGTTGTTTGCGTGTACTACATCAGCTTGCATCTAGCACAACCTGTGCAGAAGCTATGGCAGCAACAAGTGCAGGAACTCCTCAGGTATTGAATTACTACTCCTTTATGTTGTTGCAACCCTTTATGGGTGAGGCATGTTCTATCTTTTGCAGAGCGTTTTTTTAGTTTTGTTGATACAACAGTGTGGCTGCTTTTGTGATCCGACTTCCTCATAAAAAGTTTCCCATGATAGTGTTTTTAAATACTAGAATCAGTGATCTGAAAAGTAAATATGTCTAGAGCCTGTAGTGTTCCGAATCCAGATTGAAATTTAAACCTGTTAATGTGATGATTTGATTTTGGCATCTTTTATCAGTTCTACTGCAGACAACTTGACTTCCACAATAACTATTCTACCACGGCTGTTTCAGAAACTGGTTGTCTTGCATACCTAGGCGCTACAACCCTGCCCCTTAGTGATTTTAGAACACTACTTGCCTCTTGTTTTAAATATGCTTGACTTGACATCGTGGAAATCCCTAAATTCTCTACTGTTTGGTGGGAGGAATTAAATAAGAATCTAGTATGATCAATTCCTAACACACTGTTTCATGTGTGGCATCCCATCCTGATCATTTCTTGCTTGAACTATCATGCAGGTTGTACCACTGCTTATGAAAGCAATTGGATGGCAAGGTGGAAGTATACTGGCATTGGAGACACTAAAGCGTGTAGTCAGTGCTGGTAATCGAGCTCGTGATGCACTTGTTGCACAGGGGCTAAAGTAAGCTGTTCCAAAATTCTATCTAGCTAAACATTCTGTCAAAAACATTTTAAGAACTAGATTTTTGAATTTTCCTGAAAAGAAGTTTAACGGCTGTAAGTGATGGCACATTATATAGCCATGCAAAAGATGTACATGAAGTTAACTATCAAAATTGTGCATAATACTACTTTTACCTCTTTTGTTTGACATATGCGTACAGTTGAAGTGTTCTGTGGTATCTCAGGTCATGCTTATCTTTGCTTGATTATAAAATTACCTAATTGATCCATATTGTTGATTTTATTTCCTGCTCACATGGTAAAAGTATTAATCTCTTCTTTATATGAGTAACAAATCAGTTCGTGCTATTTTTAAGCCTTTTTATAAGCAAATGAAATTGTATCCAATAGTCCTAAAGCTTGCTTCACCTTGCCACTAGTTGCCAAACTATATTATTTGTTAAGATGTTACCATATATTGACTCAACCTAGTCTTTCTTGGAATCAAGTGTTGCAACGTCTAATCTTGGTTATGTATTTCATAATGAAACAAAACAGGGTTGGTCTTGTTGAAGTGCTCCTTGGTATTCTTGATTGGCGTGCTGGTGGAAGACAGAGACTCTGTAATCAAATGAAGTGGAACGAATCAGAGGCTTCAATTGGGCGTGTTTTGGCAGTGGAGGTAACTGTTAGCTTCTTTCTTCTTTGTGATGGCATTAAGCCTTTTCAGTTCAATTCCACACTAGTATATTACCCTAAGTTTGTTTTTATGGGTTAATCTTCACATGAGATCAATGCAATAAAATTGGAATTGGATCTCCCTTTTTGCTCGTGACGTAGGCAGATGCTATAACCAGCAGTGACGGATATCCTTTTCGCTTGTTTTGGGTATCTATATTAACTTGTAAATATTTGTACATCCAGCATTTTTTTTCTTAGCCTGGAATTTTAAACTTAAAAAATTAAGTATTCAGACAAGAATTGGACGGGCACATTTCCTGTGAATAGGCACTGTATGTATATTTTAAAAATTAAACAGAAGCATCTCCAGAACATATGAGTGTTTGATTCTGCCAATTGTTTTTATTGTTGATTCACTTAATTTTACCCATTACATTTCTATACATGGTTGGATGGTCTTACCAATATGGGCTTGTACTTTTTTTCTGTTTGCTTTACACAGGTGCTTCATGCTTTTGCAACAGAAGGTGCGCACTGTGCTAGAGTTCGCGAAGTTCTGAATTCCTCTGATGTAAGTAACTCCCTGCTGCAGCGCAATTAAATGAAAATTCTTATGGAATTGGAAAACTACATTTGTGATCATGACAGGAATTGGAAAAACTACATTTGTGATCATGACAGGAATTGGAAAACTACATTTGTGATCATGACATGTGATTGAGCAAACAGAATGACAACACAAATAGTGGGCTGAATAACAATTTTCCCGCAGCAGCTAAGTATCACCATCCATCCTCCCTTCTAAAGTTTACAGCAACACCGGCGTCATCGTCTTCTTCCTCCTGCTCAATCTCTCGGACTACTATATTGTGAGTTGTGACCATGGAGGTGACACGACGACGACGACGAAAACCAGCTTGTGCCTCCATACCCCCACCAAAGAGCAGCTTATCAGTGGCTGCTTTTCAGTACATAGCATGTACAGTTTTCCATTACATAGGGGTCGGTTTTGCGTTTGTTGTTCCTTGTACGCATGTAAAGCATATGCTCTTTTTTCTGTAACATAGATGTCCATAGAATACTCGAGCTGGAAATGTGTATCGATTCAATGCTGGGTTGGTGGATGCCTTCCCTTTTTCGCGTTGCATGCCTTCCCGTGTTGTGTTTGTCTGGCTTGTGGTAACACTATTAACAGTTCTATTTTCAGTTAATTCGAAGTTAGAATGTGAACTTTTAAGTTATTGTGGTGGAGTTCGTTATATTATTCGTAAACTGCTGCAAAACATTAGCTTTAAAACAGTTAGTTTCAACCATAGAAGACAACTTAAACAAAAAAATAATTGCACCAGAACCCGGGTCTGTACCGTGGCAGGGTACTATTCTACCACTAGACCACTGGTGCTTTTTGTTATTCATTCCGAGATTATTTTTAAAACAAATCATATTCGCCCTGTTCGTTTGGATTGTTTCGAGCGAGCCAACAGTGTTTTTCTCTCAGCGAAAACCAGCGCCGGTCACCAGCCACCAACCAGCCAGCAGTGTTTTTCTCTCAGCAAAAATCAGCGCCAGCCACCAGCCAAACGAACAGAGCGATTGTGGTTCAAATATGTTAATATTTCCTGTATATTAGCGTTTTGAGGATATAATAACATATACGTATACTTAAACCACGAAAATTCGATTGATTCTAGAGAAAAATATATATTCTTGTCTTTTTCACTTCACAACTCTGAAATATTGATCCCCAATCCCATTACCCCAATATTAATTTCACCTAGATTTAGAACGGTTGGACCTTCTGCACAAGTAGGGGTGGGCACTTTGAACCCGAAAACCGAACCGAACTCGAATTACCCGAATTGTCGGTCTATTCGGGTTTCGGGTTCGGTCCAGATAATTTAATAATTCGTAGTTCGGGTTCGGTTTCTATGGTCTATAACCCGAATAGACCGAATAACTCGAAATTTAATATATTTACGTATTTTGATTTAGCTTATGAATGTTACAACTTTGTATTTTAAACTATTTTAATTTTTTTCATAAACTTGTTAGTTACTTGCTTCCATTGAGCAGTCCTTAAATCCATAGACTTGAAATGAGTTGGGAATTTGAATTTCTACCATAGATTTTTGAGAGGTGACAAGGATATCTATGAAAATTCGGGTAATTCGGTGGACCGAATAGACCGAACCGAAATAATCGGTCTATTCGGGTTCGGTTCCAATTTTACTTTTTAAAATTACGGTCCTCACTTTTCCAAAATCCGAAATGACCGAAATCGAATAGACCGAACCGAAATGACCGAATAAACCGAATGCCCACCCCTAGCACAAGCTAGCAAGCAAAAATGGAGCCAGCTCGATAGCTCGTAATCCTTGGAGTGCGCGGCAGCGGATGAGGCGGTGCATGTGGAGACGGACTTGGGGAGGCAAGCAAATAGCAAAGCTCCTTTTCTTCGCCACTGATGGCCGGCCCGGGCTGGTGTTAGTTAAAGTCACATGCGCGATAAGCAAAGCCGCACGCCACTCTTGTCCCCTCTAAAAACATGTCTTGCCGACTCGGAAGAAATTTAAAACATCTCGAAAGAAAATTATAGGTAGCACTAAAAAAAGGATATATTTTATTTTATATATAAAAAGGCATGTAGTATGGTCTGCTACCAATAGTATCTCTCGTGACGTTTGATTGCTTTACCCGAGTACTTGTAATAGCCATTAGGCAGCGGTTGTCTGGCCACTGGATAATCGTGGTTATGAAAGTCAAGGCCCCGTCCTCAATAGGCCAAGCAATATCTCTTAAAATACCTTTCTTAATTCACGCGAAGACCGTGGTGCTCCATGTGAAATTTCTGCAAGTTCAGGGGCCATGCATCAAGCAAGTTGCTTATCCACACTTTTTATTTTAGAGGGAAAAAGGTTCGCACGCCTAACTCCCGTTCATCCCTAGTGCTTGCACGTGCTTGATGGTGAAGTCTACCCAGCTCACATGCCCCCTACTCACATGGTGTCGCCATCAAGTCATGTGCAAATCCTACTGTCGCTCGTGTTAAACTCAGGCACGCTCTATCAGGTGACAGGACCGGAACCGGAACTTTCGGCTCGTCAAATGGTAACAGAAAACAGCAACTAATTAAGATCAATCGATCAGTCAGGATACAATACAGCGACATCCATCCACCGCCAATCGCAACGGTAAACCAACCAAAGACACATGTATTTTTGTGAGATCAAAAAAGCTGACTCAATTTCCGTTTCAGGCGAGATCCTACTGTAAAATACATACATCAGGGCATCGCGCGCCCGGTACAACGACGAACGATCCATCCTATATACAGCTTCTGATTCGACCAGCGCTAGCGTCGATCGATCCATCATCACAGCTCATAACAATATAGTAGGTTGTAATTAATTAACAACGACGGATGGACGCCTGCTGATTGTTCAATCCTGCTAATTAACACGCTACTAGCAAAATCACAGTGAAGACGATGAACAGCAGCAGCAGCTAAGTATCACCATCCATCCTCCCTTCTAAAGTTTACAGCAACACCGGCGCCATCGTCTTCTTCCTCCTGCTCAATCTCTCGGACTACTGTATTGTGAGTTGTGACCATGGAGGTGACACGACGACGACGACGACAATCCGGTGGTGGTAACGGTAATTGTATCGTCCCTATCTGGCAGCCAGAGGTGAGCTGAGCTCGCCTTGATTACCTGCCCATGGCAGCGCCGGGCTCCGCGAGGCGGCTGTAGAGGGCCGCGTTGAGCTGATCCTGCGTGTATACGCGGCTGGCCATCTTCACCGCGACCTGCTGGATCATGAGGTCCTTGACGACGGAGACGCTGGCGTGGTAGACGTCCAGGTCCAGCTCGCGCAGCGCCGTCATGAGCCTCGCCGACGGGTGGTTGCGCTTGTGGCACTGCACGCGGATCATGGCCTCCAGCCCCAGGATCTTGGCGTCGATCTCCACCGCGTGGCAGCGCGGCCCGGCGTCGTGCCCGCCGCGCCCGGCGCCGGCGTGCGGCGCCGCCGGCCGCGCGTCGCGCTCCTTCTTGAGCGCCTCGATCTGCGCGTGCAGCGTGTCCTTGTCGGACTCGAGCGCCGTCAGCTTGCCCCGGAGCTCGTTGATGTAGGAGATGGCGTCGCCGAGCAGCGACGCCTTGTCCATCTTGGACACGTTGGGCACCACGGCGCGCAGCGCGTAGAAGCGCTGGTTCAGCTTCTCGCGCCGCTGCCGCTCCGCCTCCACGTGGTTCAGCGGCTCCTCGCGCCCGTTCGCCGGCTTCCGACCGCGCTTGCGCGGCCGCTTCTCGGCCTCCGGCGGCGGCGCCACCACGCGGCTGCTCTCCACCTCGCGCACCGACGCGTCCAGGTCCGAGTGGTCCGACTCCGACTTGGCCGGCGCGCCCGTGCCCGTCGACGGCCGCGTCGTCGGCGCCGACGAGAAGGACAGCATGCCCTCGTTGGCCGTCGCCGCCGGGTGGAGGTTGGTGTTGCTGGCGCGGGAGGTGGCCTCCATCGAGCGCTTGTTGTTGTTGTTCTTGGCGTCGTTCGCCGCGGCGGCCGTCAGGGTCGCCGTGTGCTGCGAGAAGAGGCTCCCGGGCGCGGTGGTGAGGCTGGCCGTGGCGGCGGGGGGCGCCGGCGACGGGTTCCTCCGGCCGTTGCTGTCGGCGCCGAAGCTGAGGATCTCGCCGGACTCGGGCTTGAAGAACGGTGGGGCCGGCGCCATCGAGGGATTGGAAGCGAAGTCCGAGAAGTTGTGCTCCCGGCGGAAGGGGCCCTGGTTGTGCTG
>OAMR01000042.1:2842598-2855527 GCA_900205405.1 Echinochloa crus-galli
CGGCCGGCGCCCCCCAGGGGAAGGCCGGGAGGTCGGCGGAGGCCATGAAGGCCTCCATCATGGAGGCGTTGTCGTCCGTCCACAGGTTCATGGGCAGCCGAACCGAGCCGAGCCGAGGCGAGGCGGAGGAGAAGGAGGGCGACGAGGTCAGGTGGAGACGGGAGGGAGGAGGCCAAAAGGAGGAAGAGGAGGAGAAAAATGGTGGGTGGAGAATGGAGGAGGGCGAGGGGGGGAAGCGAAAGAAATGGTTTAGAATGCGGAATCCGTGGGATTATCCCGAAAACGCCCGTGGGAAGGGCCCCGCCTCCTGCTCGGCCGCCGAGGGCAAATCCGGAAACATCTCTCTCTCCGCCGGGACAGACAGGGGCCTGCGCTGCGCGGCGCGGCGCCAAATAGTAAAAATGGGGAATTCGCCGAGGGTGAGCCTACAATTCAGGGGCGTGCGCGTTTGTGTAACCGCCGGGTTTGTAGGCGGGGTGGGCCCGCTTTGTCAGTGGATGCTTACGATGGTGCCGCAGGGGCTTGGCCCGCCCTGGGACCCACCTGTCAACGACGGCTGGCTTTGTTCCCGTGGGCTATTGTAATTCTTTTTACGATTATTTTTATCACGAGATTCCTTTTTATGTATATCCTTGCGCTCGAGGGGAGGGCTTTTTAGTTTTTATTACACGTGAGGACATGTGGATGGGAGCGGAGCGCGAGAGAGGCGCGGGGCATGCGTAATGGATGGATCTCGTTGCTAATTTTCGACATAAGAATAATATAATGTTAGCTGGAAGTCAATACACTGGATACCGATATCTTTGAGATTATTTCTCAAAAAATAATATATCTCTGGGATTAAAAGCTGACGATTTGTTTTTGAAGATATATAATACCAGATTTGCATGGAACAGTGGGCTATATTTTCCTTCTTCCTAGTATGTCTTATTATTATTTTCGGATCCCGATCGAACCTGGTGTTTTAGACGGACCAAGTGCCTAATTTCTACTTACGTGGGAATACGGTGGGTCACCAGCTATATGTGGACGGGAGGACGGGAGCAAAGGGAGGGGTCGAGCATGCATTGTGTATCTACTGTATCGCATTGCCAGCTTCCCGCATAAAAAAATGTTGAGCTTTGACGATTTGGTAGATTTTGGTCTTGTTATATCCATAGAGGTAATGCAGAATTGGAGGAAATGCTCTAGATACATAAGAATCACAAACATATCGTTAAAGATATTTTCAAGGTGTCACTGGCTCATTGCCACGGAATCCAATTGCATATGGAATCAAACTCACAATGATTTATCGTGCTATTTGAATAGTAACAGCAGCAATCTAAAATGGTACTCATGCCATTTTTAAGATTTAACCGTTGCTCTTGTTCTTGTTGGCATATGTTTTTTGAATGGGTTATCAAGAGGTTAGGTGTTTTTCACGTGATGGAGCCCCAAATATTGATAAGGGTGTGGGAGAACATAGGACATGCATGCGGATGTGCTGAATCACATGCATTGCAACTTTTCCACGTACAAGAAGGGAGTAGTACCCATATTATGAAGATGGTGACTAATAATTATATTATATCATTGGTAATACAATCTCAATCTCATATAATGATTAGTTATATGCATAGGAAAATGTAGAAATTTACTAGCTTTCTGCTAGAGTATTTCTTATTATATTTGATGTAGAAGACCATGACCAAAGCCATAAGATTAATGTGCTTGCAAGGATTTGCTTTCATTTTAGTGGACATTGCCACCAATCCGCCATGTACGCGTTTCATATAAGTCAATTGCACGCCGGTTTCTCCTTTATGAGCCCTACTAGGAGTACCAAAATTGGTACGACGAAGAGGAGACCCATCACCTAATGCCATCACTTCGTGAGAACTACATTTTTTAAGGGCATTTAGCTCCCCTGTTGCATGGGAGATCATGACCCAAACCTAACTTTTCCCCTTAGCCTGATCCGTAATCCTTTTCTATAACTTAGAACCCAACGAATTTATCCATAGATAATTGCCAATGTGTATATTTTTATAAACACATCGCATATATCCCGTGCCCCCAAATGGAGCATTACAAGCTTTCTTTAAAAGATATTTCACGTGCGCAAGCCGCATGTGGCACGGGGGAGAAGAAGGGCGAGTGAGCTTGAGGACGCGGCTGCCGAGCATAACCGAACGAGGCGTTTAGCGAGCTGGCCTTTGAGCTTGACTGCCAGTGAGTGAGAGATCCCGGCAATCCAGCCGGCTTTGGTTGACCGTTGACTGGACCCGCAGGCCCAATTCGCCGTTCTGGTGGAAGCGAGAGCGATCTGGCCCACGTGCAGGGAGAGGGAGAGGAGGTAGGAGGAAAGTCCTCCATCGGCGGGCCCACGCCGCAGACAAGCGAATAAATAAGGCCCAGCGCCAGCGGTGAGGGACGAGAGCGACCGGCCCGGCGATCTTATCGTTTAAAACCTGTCGCAAAATCTGGGCCGTCCGTCCGCCTTCACGTGTTTAGCGAGCCCGGCATCGTGCGCCCGTGCTTTGCTTGTGCTTAGTTTACTGCGCGAAACAGATGCGTGTGCGATTAGTAAAAGAAGTCGTTTTGGACAAGGTTTGAGTCAAACATTGGAAATATAAATCATGAATAACATTTAAGTCGTTGAGTTTAGAAATGTGAAAATTATATAAATAGATTGGTCTTGAAAAGTACTTTCATACAAGTATAAATATGTAACTTTTCAAGAAATATTTTTATAGAAAAGAGAAGTTAAAGTTGTATTTTGGTGACCGTGTCGCTGTCCTAAACAACTTATTTTACTGAACCGGAGGGAGTAAAATGAAAAGCTTTAAATAGATTTTGTTTGTTCCTGGTATTAAATGCCCACTCCTCCCAAAAAATATTGTGCACTGGCCGATGGTGTTCAGGTAACTTCACGAAATTCTAACGATTTTTTTTCTCGTTGTAAGCAAGTGGATCGAGGAAGAGAGGGGAAAAAATGCAGCGTTGCGTGTACGCGTAGCGTGGCGGGACGCTTGAGATAAGTTAACCGCGTCCATTTCCACGAGGGAGGAAGCTTCACGGCACCGGGGGCGGGCCGGAGCTGAGCACGTTTTGCTCGCGTGGTGGGCCGCCCCGCCCCGCCCGAATGCAAGACCCATCACCTAATGCCATCACTTCGTGAGAACTACATTTTTTAAGGGCATTTAGCTCCCCTGTTGCATGGGAGATCATGACCCAAACCTAACTTTTCCCCTTAGCCTGATCCGTAATCCTTTTCTATAACTTAGAACCCAACGAATTTATCCGTAGATAATTGCCAATGTGTATTTTTATAAACACATCACATATATCACATGCCCCAAATGGAGCATTACAAGCTTTCTTTAAAAGATATTTCACGTGCGCAAGCCGCATGTGGCACGGGGGAGAAGAAGGGCGAGTGAGCTTGAGGACGCGGCTGCCGAGCATAACCGAACGAGGCGTTTAGCGAGCTGGCCTTTGAGCTTGACTGCCAGTGAGTGAGAGATCCCGGCAATCCAGCCGGCTTTGGTTGACCGTTGACTGGACCCGCAGGCCCAATTCGCCGTTCTGGTGGAAGCGAGAGCGATCTGGCCCACGTGCAGGGAGAGGGAGAGGAGGTAGGAGGAAAGTCCTCCATCGGCGGGCCCACGCCGCAGACAAGCGAATAAATAAGGCCCAGCGCCAGCGGTGAGGGACGAGAGCGACCGGCCCGGCGATCTTATCGTTTAAAACCTGTCGCAAAATCTGGGCCGTCCGTCCGCCTTCACGTGTTTAGCGAGCCCGGCATCGTGCGCCCGTGCTTTGCTTGTGCTTAGTTTACTGCGCGAAACAGATGCGTGTGCGATATACAATTTTAGCGCGATTCGGAGGTTAGTGTTGAATAACATGGCGGGCCAGCTGTGTGCAAGGCAGGTGGCCGCCGGGTCCTTGTCGCGGCCCACGATTACTCTAATCTGCTCGCGCAACTTGAGCACGGGATGCGCCACTAGCCATTCTCAATTCATGCACTTTTGGATTCCCTGCACAAATGCTACACTCACCCTAGATTGAGGAGGCATTTGTAGTCATTTTGATTGCATCAAAATAACTCGTAATAAAAGCCTCAATCTCAGTAGATTACGTAGAAACTATTTCCAAGTTTTTATTCAAAAAATGAAGAAAAGGCAGTCAAATAAGTAAGGATAGAATGACTGCACCATACACTTTCTTGCGGTTATTAAATACATATAAAGTCGTCGGATTCACATATGTGATTGTTTAGATAATTAATTAATGCTAGTCTAAAATGATTTGAGGTTTTGGAGCATGGTGATGCGTATATAGGCATTACTAAGACGACATGTAAATTATCGTGCCACCTCCACTTTTGCCGGCGATCCTATACTCCCAACGTGACTTGCTCTTGCTCTCGCATACATCAACCACTATCAATTGGTTAAAACCATGCAAAGTAAAACAACCATGTTACCACCATCTCGCTACGGATAATGGTGCAGGAACTGTGACATTTGGCACTGAAAATCGTATACTCTATCCAGCAATGATGGGCTCACAAGCAAATGGAAGAAATTCAAGTTTGTGTCAAGAAACAAACGTGTGTGGCTCTTTATAGCGCTTGCAGGCCTAATTGCATCATGGTCATAGAACTCCAGTGTCATGTCACAATGCTCCCTTGGCTTGTCGTCATTGGCCAAAAGCATGCCATGCCAACATTTGGATGTGAGACTGAAGCAACAATGCAAAACATTGATGGATTACATGATAGATTTGGCTCGCCTTTGTTTCACTCTACAAAGCGAAGCATCGATCAAAAGTAAATGTAAGACAACCATGCTCCCAAACATGACTCGCTCTTACCATATATCACCTACCATCAATTGTGTCCATGTAAAACACATGCATATAAGACTACTACCATCTCCGCTGCAAACAAAGGTTTGGGAATCGAGGGGGCATTTGGCACCGTGGTGATTGAGTATAATCCCTCTATCCAACAATAATGAACACATAAGAAAATGGAAGAAATCCAAGTTTGATCATTATACTGGTGTCGAGCCAATTTTGTGCCAGGGCGAACATTTCTATCTCTTTGTAGGATATGCAGACTTAATTATGACGTAATTGTTTGTCATTGGACAAAAGCATGTCAGACCGTTATTTGGGTAGGACTGAAGTGATAACGTGGCGTGAATTTAATGCATTGCACGAAAGATTTATCTCATCGTTCCTTTTGTCTAGAGGTAAAACACGGATTAAGAATAGACAAAAGAAATACTCCCTCCAGTTTAGTAAAAGAAGTCGTTTTGGACAAGGTTTGAGTCAAACATTGGAAATATAAATCATGAATAACATTTAAGTCGTTGAGTTTAGAAATGTGAAAATTATATAAATAGATTGGTCTTGAAAAGTACTTTCATACAAGTATAAATATGTAACTTTTCAAGAAATATTTTTATAGAAAAGAGAAGTTAAAGTTGTATTTTGGTGACCGTGTCGCTGTCCTAAACAACTTATTTTACTGAACCGGAGGGAGTAAAATGAAAAGCTTTAAATAGATTTTGTTTGTTCCTGGTATTAAATGCCCACTCCTCCCAAAAAATATTGTGCACTGGCCGATGGTGTTCAGGTAACTTCACGAAATTCTAACGATTTTTTTTCTCGTTGTAAGCAAGTGGATCGAGGAAGAGAGGGGAAAAAATGCAGCGTTGCGTGTACGCGTAGCGTGGCGGGACGCTTGAGATAAGTTAACCGCGTCCATTTCCACGAGGGAGGAAGCTTCACGGCACCGGGGGCGGGCCGGAGCTGAGCACGTTTTGCTCGCGTGGTGGGCCGCCCCGCCCCGCCCGAATGCAATGTTTTCGGCCTCCCCCTGGCTGTCGTCACGTGGTGGCGGGGCCTGCCAAGCATGTGATGTGTGTGAGGCAACACGCTTTCCTCCTGCTTTCCCATTTCCCTTTCTTTACGCACAGTTGTGGGTGTCTCCTGGGTGATTTTTAATTATCTGTCGCCATTGCCCCCCCCTGCATCTGGGCCCAATCGCGCATTGGCCCTGCAGCCCTTGGTTTTCTTTTATTTGTTTTTTTTTGCACAACCACCGGTCATGATGTATCTTTCATCCGAGCTAGACACCGGAGCTTCTTGATGGGGAGCAAGTGGAAGGATGCATGGTCCCTGATTAATTCTAATGAGCAATCGATTAGGCATAGGATTGATGTCGTAGAAAAAAAAACTGCCAAGGTCTGAACTAGGCCTTGTTTAGTTTCCAACTTGAAAAGATCAAAGTTGACATTTGGCTACTGTAGTCTCATTTGTATTTGTAAATAATTGTCTAAATATTAATTAATTAGGCTCAAAATATTCATCTCACGAAGTACAATAAAACTGTGCAATTAGTTTTTGAGTTCATCTACATTTAGCACTCCATATATGTGCCGGTATTTTGATGTGATGAGAATATATATATTTTTTACATAGTGAAATTTGAAAAGAAACTTTAAAAACTACGATGCCCTGAGAGTAGCCCTGAATTAGTATGGTAAGTGGGTGCATGGAAATTAGAGCGAAGTTGAGGGGATGTTTGGAAAGGAGAAGAATGGTCCTCTTGCAACTTGCAAATGGCCCCAAGCAAGGTGAATAGCTGATTGGCTGCATTCTTCGGTTATTTATTTCCTTGTTGTTGTTGTTGTTGTTGGCTGTGTTTAGTTCCAAAAAGTGTAAGAATGAAAGAGAAAATTTGGTGAAAATGTCACATCGGACACTGTAGCACTTTTTGTTTGTTTGTGGTAAACATTGTCCTATCATGACCTAACTATGCTCAAAAGATTCGTCTCGTCGTGTACATCAAAACCATACAATTAGTTTTTTTATTTACCCACGTTTAGTGTTCCATACATGAGGAGAGAGATTTGATGTGATAGGTGGATAGTAATGTTTGGAGAGAGAATTTTGGAAATTTTGGTGATGGGATGGGAAACTAAACACAGCCATATGCCCATATACAAGGAGCGTTGAATGGATAGATGACTGAATGCGCTGGTTTTGTATCGTTTCATTGTTGGAGGTATGTAGCGGGCCGTGACAGCTAGTACTGAGACGGTGTGGGCGCGCCCTGCTGCCCTGGACCGGTAGATACATACATACTCGCCCCGTTTCGTTTGGCTGGTGGCTGGCGCTGGTTTTTACTGAGAGAAAAACACTGCTGGCTGGTTGGTGGCTGGTGGCTGAATAAGGAGGAACACAGCACCAACACCACCCACAACATTTCTAATAATGCTCGTTTCATGTATGCCTTTTTGTTTTTTTTTGCCAAACGATTACGCATATATGCGTGCTTTCTTTCGAGGCTGCTTACTAATTACTTATGCTAGTGCCAATTGCCTTGCTAGCAATAGCGTTGTTAGGTTATCTGCTCCAAATAACCTTCATTTCTGACTGTCATTAGTTACTAGTAATAACTTACCACATGCTCAGTACTATATATTATTGCATCGCTGAGAGAAAAATACTGTTGACTCGCTGGAAACAATCCAAACGGCGACTACATTCTCCGTAGAAAGATACCGGCAGAGATAGCGACGCGAGCGATGGAGTAGTAGTGAACAGTGGATCAGTAAAGTTACCAACGAGTTACCAAAGCGCTCCAGAAGCGTCGGCACAGCAGCATGGCATTGTGATTCACGATGCCTGTGCCGGGTACCTTGTTTGTTCGTATCTGCCTGCCCGTACGTACGCCGCGGCTGCCGGCTGCTTCCGTTTCGACGATCTGATCCGAGTGGTGATTGGGCGGCGGAGCAGGGAAGAGCAGAGCGTGTGTGTGCGGCTCTGCTCACTCCACGACGGCATGCCATGGTCCATGGACCATGCTACTGAATGCTGCCACAGTATGAATCTATGACGGATTGCCCGGCCCGATAGTCACTGTACCAGTGCGATGCGAGAGCTAGGCATAGGCATAGGCAAAGCAGGCGGCACGTGGATCACGTTTCTTTCTCTCTCGCTCGCATTTCCTTTTCTTCCGTTCCGTTCCGTTCCGTTCCGTTCCGCGCATGATTGGACAGGGATCGGATCGATTCATCTCGTCATCTGCCTGGCTGCTCCTCAGACTGTCACACGACCTCAGCTGCATGTCTGGGGTGGCTGGGGGGCTGACGGGCCGGCGCCCTACCAGTACCCTCTAGCCAGCCGCCATCACCATTCACCCATTCGGCATCGTCGGGCCCCGCCGCATCGCCGCACCAGTGCTCGTATCAATGCTCCGTCGTACGTATCGGTCGACCCACCCACCGAGACAGCGGTCCATGCGTGCATCACTCGCAGTGGACGTGGGTGGATGATCAATCATATACGGGCTTGTTGAGTAAAAAAAAAACTCTCAAATTTACTATAATTACTATAAAAAAGAAGATTCTCCATCACATCAAAATATGATAACATTAACATTTATGGAGTCTTAAATGTGAATGAAATCAAAAACTAATTACACAGTTTTGTTATACTCTGCGAGACGAATATTTTGAGCCTAATTAATCAACTTTTAGACAATTTTTCGTACATACAAACAAAATGCTACAATGACGTAACGATTACGAAGAGACCTCAAGCTCCTAAATTTGGTACACTAAATTTGGGAATGCCATGGTGCTCAACGACTATCGATCGTGTTAAGTCGTTCATTCTTCCGGTAAGTAATCATTCAGAATACAAACAAACAGTGGCAAATCCAGAGCTAAACGTTTGGACTTGTTTTCTTCTTTTTTTTTCTCTTCTTCTCCCTTTTCTTTCTCCTCATCTTTATATACTACTACTAGTCTACTATTTTTTTTTGAAAATTACACCGCACAACGCAGACGCTCACACGCACGCACACTCACCCCTATAAATACACGTACACAAACCCTACCCCTATGAGCACCTCCGAAGGACTGAGTACCCGGCAGATATGGAGATTCCCGAAGTCACCATTTGAGCCTTCAATCTATTTGCACCATTGATCCACTCCTACGCACATAGGCCGGCCACAGTTTTTTTTTGAGAATTACACAGTACAACGCAGACGCTCACACACGCACGCACACTCACCTCTAAGAATACACGTACGCAAACCTACCCCTATGAGCACCTCCGATGGACTGAGCACCCGACAGATCTGAAGATTCTTGAAGTCACCATTGACACCTCGTTGTCGACGGGAACGCCGCTTACCACTTAACGCATAACGCCGGAAAATCCTTGGGGAAATCCCAGGAAAAGGTGCGAGCACCAGGATTTGGACCCTGGTGGGTAACGTCCCACTTGAACGTCCTACCATTGGACTACAAGACAATTCGCGGCCGCAGATATATATCTAGTGCTAGCACATTTCCGATTGTTAGAATATATGGGCTGGCCCATATAAATAATCCTTAATAAATCTCAAAAGCCCGTTAGTGTTAAAGGGGTACACCATCTATTAGTACCATATTGCTAATAGACAAGGGTATTAGAAGTTTTCCTCTATATAAATATGGACCACCTCTTCATGGAACATACCATGAGCCCCTAGGTTTGGAAACTCTCGAGAAAGTCTGATGGAGTTAGATTTTGCCTCTTTCTCTCTGTTGTGCCGCCTCCGTGAGCGTCAACGTCCAGGTCTCTCTGTAACCGCTCGCTCTTGTGATCCTGCACCGGGAGAGGGCGAATAAGGTTTTTAAAAAGATCATGTCTCCGGAACTGCTCGCTCTTGTGATCCTGCACCGGGAGAGGGCGAATAATGTTTTTGGAAAGCGCTACGCGCGACTGCTTTAAGTCTTCGTCACGGCTCGTCTTTCGTCTCGGTCCGGCGCTGCGAGAGCCTGTCGCCTGCGTCGTCGGTTGCTGCACCCGTCCGCAACATCTACATCGCTTCAACAGTCTTCATCACCACGGCTGCACCTGCGCCTGCTAAGTACGTGAACTGATCTGTTCTTTATCATATTTTATGAGGTTATGATGATGTGCTTGATATTCACATGCTAGGTTTAATTCTTGTCATGTTTATTATTGTTCGGAATTTATTCATTGAATTACCTATTTATTCAACGGTTTCTTCGTCTCCAACGTACCAATCCCATCCCATCAGTCAGTCAAACAATTCTATTTGATTATTTTCTTCTCTAGTTGCACCTAGTTTGCACCACGTGTTTCTTAAGCTGCTGATAGCTAGAACAGGCGACGCAAATCAATCATGAACCTCGCAGCCTTTTCTTCGCTATTTACATTGCCGCTGAAAAATCAAATCGATGCAGGAAAGAGACAGCGACCAATTGACGACGATCCATAGCGATGCGTACGTACATGGCCTCGCTCTCCTGCAACATGCCAAAGCACCGGTATATACAAAACGCTTCGTTGATCGACGGTTACCGTGCTGTCCTGACGCATGGTCATCCGAAAACAGAACAAAACCTTTTATAGAGAGATTTCAACTCCTCCTTCGTAGAGGTAGAGGACTAGAGGTCATGATGGGGATGGTTGGTCCGTGGAGCGAACCGGACTCGCTCCATCGACCCAGCCGAGGTGTTGTGGAGCACCGGTTAATCCATCTGTAACATGTGCTTTGCTCCGGTGCTCCATTGGATCAGGTGGATCGATCCATAACCTGGGTTAGCTAGCTGCAGTAGACTACCCTGCGTATGTGGCCAGACTAGAGGAAGCCTTCGGCCAGCACGATTATCTTCTAATCTCTGAGTTCAGTCACCGACGACGTGCTTTGGCAACGGGTAGAGCTGTCCGCAGGAACGCGGTGCCGGCCGCAGGGCCACCGAGCGCCGAGTCGAAGCGAACGGTTCCAACCGCTTGATCCTTTGGTTCTTGCACTACCAGAAAATTCATCATCCGCCCCGTCTATATGCCTCGGCACACTCAAAAATCGGTGCTAATACAACATTAGCACTGGACGTAAAATTAGGGTGCCCCCGGAGACCCTTTAGCACCGGTTGGTAACACCACCCGGTGCTAAAAGTCACCTTTAGCACCGGTTGGTGTTATGATCCGGTGCTAAAGGGTGACCCTTTAGCACCGGGTGGTGTTACGACCCGGTGCTAAAGGCCCTTTAGCACCGGTTCGTAAATAGGACCCGGTGCTAAAGGGGGTGTCGCGTGCTACTTTAAAAGAAGTGCATATTCTATACTATCACATGTGCTGTGTAGGTGAGATGATTAGGTGGGTACGCGCGAGCCAAGAGGTCGCGAGTTCGAATCCCGCAACACACAAATATTGACCCGGTGCTAAAGGTGGCACCCTTTAGCCTCGGTGGAGTAGCACCGGTTGGAAAACCCGGTGCTAAAGGGAGTTTCCAACCGGTGCTAATATCTACTTCTCCGGTAGTGTTGGTTTGTGAACCGCTGACCCTAATCAGCTTTGTGGGTTGAAAACGGGGCCCATTAGGATCACTTTCGCGAATCGGTTTGATGAACCGCTGGTTCGATCCGGACCGTCCCCATCTTGAAGTAGAGATGTGGTGTGCGGTCTGAGTATCACTAGACTCGTCTATGTATTGCTTACTATATAAAACTGAAAACTGGTTTACTAATTAAGGTGCTAACCTTAGCTTATAAGAGTTATATGTGTAGATTTCAGACACCATTCTTCCTAGGGACAAATATTCTACAAGGAGCGGTGATTCCACAAGAACTAAGGGTCAGAACAAAAAACAATATTGTATTATACCCAAACTAGACTCTGAAAAATCCTATATAGTGACTAAGTCTGATAATCGTAGAAGAGGTCCTCACAAAGAGAAATTTCCTTAGAGAAAATCAGCTTTAGAGACAATGATTGTAATTAGTGGGTAACTTGCATAAATGTTATGGATTGGGTGCAATTATTCCCTATGCTATTAAAATATACTCTCTTCATTTTGAGTTACCGTTCATTGTTGTTTTTTTTCCTCAATGTATTTAACCATTAACCATTTACTTTGATAATAAAATAAGCCACAAACAAAATAAATTGTCATTGTATAATTTTTTGAATAAAATGAAATGATTAAACGTTATGAATTAAAACCATCGAGTAATAGTAATTTAGGATGAAAGTAGTATAAAGTTTTTGATCATATATTTAAAAATAGAGATTTTTTTTAAAAAAAATAGATGAAATACTTGACATGAATGATGTCCTTTTCTCGCGGATAACAAATGGATAGGTTAGTTTTGTTTTGAATGCCATTGTGTTTCCCTGACTCTGGGCCCGTTCGCGCCTTGGCCCTGCAGCCCTTGGCTTTCTTTTCTTTTCTTTTCTTTTTTTTTGCACAACCACCGGTCATGATGTATCTTTCATCCGAGCTAGACACCGGAGCTTCTTGATGGGGGCCAACTGCCAAGTGGAGGTATGCTTGGTCCCTGATTAATTCTAATGAGCAATCGATTAGGCATAGGATTGATGTCGTAGAAAAAAAAACTGCCAAGGTCTGAACTAGGCCTTGTTTAGTTTCCAACTTGAAAAGATCAAAGTTGACATTTGGCTACTGTAGTCTCATTTGTATTTGTAAATAATTGTCTAAATATTAATTAATTAGGCTCAAAATATTCATCTCACGAAGTACAATAAAACTGTGCAATTAGTTTTTGAGTTCATCTACATTTAGCACTCCATATATGTGCCGGTATTTTGATGTGATGAGAATATATATATTTTTTACATAGTGAAATTTGAAAAGAAACTTTAAAAACTACGATGCCCTGAGAGTAGCCCTGAATTAGTATGGTAAGTGGGTGCATGGAAATTAGAGCGAAGTTGAGGGGATGTTTGGAAAGGAGAAGAATGGTCCTCTTGCAACTTGCAAATGGCCCCAAGCAAGGTGAATAGCTGATTGGCTGCATTCTTCGGTTATTTATTTCCTTGTTGTTGTTGTTGTTACAATACAGGGAGCGTTGAATGGATAGATGACTGAATGCGCTGGTTTTGTA
>OAMR01000042.1:2887335-2911586 GCA_900205405.1 Echinochloa crus-galli
TATTATAACTATCAATTTACATATATTATAAAATCAACCTATATATCCGCTACCTCAATCTATGTATTCTGACCATCAGCCTACATATATTATTACTATCAATCTGTATGTATTCTCTTAACACAAGTTGATATATATAGTTGACCTATAATATATATATATATATACTTCTTACTGCCTGATACGTGTTCACCCGAGAGATACTAATTAGATTTGCCAATAGGTTGACAATATAAATAAAATTACCTTGAAACCTATGGAAAGTGGACCTTATTTCGTAGATAAAATCATAAGAAATATAAAGGTGAAAACGGATTTGAAAACGGATGCTTAACGAGAAAGTTATCATCATTTAAAGAAAATGGAACTAAGTAGGTGCGACGACGTCAGCATGCCCCTCTATCCTGCTACTCCCGTATGAATTAGTCTGCGTTAGGACAAAAAAGGCTGCTCCCACTCATGACATATTCTACTATACAAGCTCCGTGCGCTTTGAACCACAGGGTCGCGCGATGAACCACTGCGCGACCCGTCGCGCGATAACCCTCTCCATGCCGAATAGGCCGAGTACTCTCTCTCTCTCTGTCCAAGCATTCATTGGCTGTGTTCAGTTCCAAAAAGTGTATGGGAAAATTTGGGGAAAAAGTCACATCGGACACTGTAGTGCACTGTAGCACTTTTCGTTTGTTTGTGGTAAACATTGTCCTACCATGACCTAACTAGGCTCAAAAGATTCGTCTTATCGTGTACATCAAAACCATGTAATTAGTTTTTTTATTTACCTATGTTTGATGCTCCAAGCATGAGAAGAGAGATTTGATGTGATAGGTGAATATTGAAGTTTGGAGAGAGAATTTTTGGGAAGTTTGGGGACCTAAACACAGCCATTACGGACTTCGGCCCGACGAAACAGACGGCCCAAAAGAAAGGACGCACGTCACGTGAGATGGGCAAGTCCACTACTGCTCCACCGGGTTGCTTTCCTTTCCACTAGTGATTGACGCGCGGGCGCGCGGCTTATGAGAGCTTGATATAAAGGTTACACTGAATTCATTATACACTGAATTCATACGTAAAAGAGCTTGATATCATACACAAAAGTTCACATAAACAGGAGTTATCTGTTTGTCATAGCTGCATACTGTCTGCACTGAATATGTTACAGAGATTTCACAGCACTTGTGCTATGCAACTATCAGGAGTAGCAAAGGATTCTAACTTAGATAGACAGAGCAAATACTATGTGCTCTGAAACTGAGTTTACGTCCCTACACGGGGTTCACATACAGCTGAAAGAGTGCATAGCCTAAGAGCTATTGAAGCTCTAGGTGTGTAAAAGCATCCAACATCGGCAGGAGCAGATAGTCGCGTCTTCAAAAGCGGTTGGGTTGAATAGAAGCGGACAGTGCTGTACAAAGTGAAGAATAGAATAACATAACATTGGTTCACTGTAATGTTTGTGTTTGTAGCTAGAGCTGGGTAAGGATGTAAGAAAATACTAACCGATCTATTTGTTGTTCTGGGAGCGAGAGAGTTTGAGATCTGTGGTCTTTCGCGCATCCATTTTATCTGGGTCACGTTTACTTTAGAAAAAAATAAAGGGGAAAAGAAATGTTAAATTGTGCTGTGCTTTTGGTACAATAGTCTAACTAAAGGCAAAAATTGCTGACTATGAAAAAGTAATGAGTATTAAAACCTGACCTTTTAACATGTGGCAGTCCCTGGTACGCCTGCTTCATTTTCAAAGTCTGTAGATTCATTTGCTTTGTCTGTCCTTCATTTCTTGAACTGGTCATCACTTTCTTGGTTCTGCATAAGAAAAGGATAACTATAAATTAACTTTGTCCTAATAATTTTGCTGGAAATAATCGAAAGAAAATATGGTATACCAACTTTTTTTTCTTTTTTTGTTTTTCTTACATCAGCGGTAGCAGGTTCAGTGTAAACCAGTCTTTTCTTTGTTGAATGTTGTCCGGAAGTCGGGGTGAAATCCCTGGATAATAGAGAGCCAAAGAAAGGTGTAACCATGAGAAAGGGGAAAAACCGTATCTACAATTATTAATCCGAATCAAATTGCATTGAATTGCTTACTGAGGTGGTGCATCTTTATCTGGAGTCTCAATTGTATGCTGCCTTGGAGGTGGAGTCTAAGCAAACCAATGTAAAATAGTATTAATAGATAAAAAAGAAACTGATGATTAAACTGAAATGGAACAATGGTTTAGAAGCCGATGGTTTACATACATGAAGTCTTGCAGCAGCTGGCGGAGCACTGCTTATGCGATGCCTTTGATAGTAATCATAGTATGAAGAATCAGGAAATGCATGATAAGGGTTACATGAACTTGACTGCCCACTGGATGATTCACCTGAAATATGTGGTATTGTCTTCTGCGTACCATACGAAGCAATGATAGAATTGACTACAAATGATTTGTCACGGGTGTAAAAACTCTGGCTGGACATTGTTATTGCAAAAGTGAATTTCTTGGAAACTATGCCTGAAATCTTAGGTGGAAATTTGTCACTGCAGCTAGCATCCCGCATCACAGCATCAACGGACTTCTTCACAATGCGCTGACCTGCTCGACCAAAAGCGATTATTTCTGCTTCAGCTGTTCCATTAGTACCGATGAAAAGAAGCTTGTATCTGACAAGCAAAACGTCTATTAAAGTGTGTAAAAAGCATTTAATACTGAAGTGGAAAAAATAAAGAGTGTAAGTTTTATGTACAGAAATATAAGCATATGTCGAGTAGTAAGACTGCCTTACCTGTGTCTGTAATTTGTGCAACTGGAGTTTGGCGCGGGACCAGGCGCGCACATACATACACTAAAAATAGATAAGCAAATTAATGTGCAGTATACATATACAATTGTTCTGTACTCTAATGTGGAGTCCGAACAGATTTTCGATGCTGGATAAGTTTGAATTCAAATAGATAATTTATAAACTAAGATAATGGCGTGCATCTATTATTAGAAATATGTAAGTTCACAGCATAGTGGTGATCGCTTGGTCGCCGTTGTCCTAGTCTTGGAAAGCTGTCTCAAAACTTGTGAGATAAGTAGTTCTGGAAGCAGAAAAAAGCTTGTAACGGTAAGATAATTTGGCGGTATATATAACCGAGCAGTGCGTATATTCATATCAATGATTCAAATGCAATTATGTTAGTGTGTGCTGTTAAGACACCTTGATGCATGTGTCGATAGCTCAATTAACACATGTATTTCTATTACCTTGGCTCACGGGCAGAGTCTATAGTTTAGAGAATTTATAATAATGTATTTCCACTGATCGAATTATAACCCATGATAATTAGTGGTTGGTAGATACAATAACTACGATAAAAGAAAAATTATACAAGGATCCTTTGAATCTTATTGTTTCTAAAGCTGCATATGCATACGGAATGTTTTTGTATTCTTTATTTTCCATAAGTTGGAACAGCATGAGGGGGAAAACAGCTAACTTCTAGCATGTGAAACAGAAGTGAACTGAGAAAAGGTAGAGATGCAATAAAATAGGCATAGTACACGAAACTGCCTGTTATAAGCAAAGCAATCATTCTGATCACTTCAATATACTTACAGAGAAACTATCTAGCTGTACAACCTCAAGGCAGAGTGATGAAAGCTGGAGAGTTAGCTCCATACCTCCAATCTTGAACCTAAATATGAATTGTTTTGAGACATTGTCATATGCATACAGCACAAAAGTACCATGTGTATGCATGTCTGAAGGAAGAACCAAGTGCCAAGCATATAACAGTTTAATTTTACAGGGAAAATAAAGATCCACATGAGTTTTTATTTAATACCAAACATGGATAGAAACTTGGACACATCATCACGTAGGTACTGATAAGAGTGGTTGATACAGGAAGCATGATGATTCAAGTGGGTTCTTAAGCATAGAGGATGTCATGCTTACCTTGATGTGCCTTTCGTAAGCCATTAATCCTCTTCGAATATCTCTCCGTTGATGTTGAATTGCTCCGCTGATTGATTTGCAATGTGTGTTAACAAAACAAGGAAGGTCTATAGAGTAAGGTAAGGACGAGAAAGAAAGTGGAGAAGGAATGTTATGTTACCTCTGTCATCATCAGAAATTGTGCCGCTGAAATTAATGGCAGCAGATGGATCTGGAGTCCATTGCAGGGTATTAAGATTCAGTTACTAGTATTACCAAATTATAGATAACATATGGACAGATCTCTAACCAAAGTGCAGAGCGAAATATTACCTGATTGCAGTAGCATCTTCGCAAGGGTCTCATAACTCAGCATAGGGCCAGAAAATGCATATTAATTTAGAAGCTTCAATGTATCCAGGTAAAATATAACAAAGATTTAAAAATAACCAATACATCTTCTGTATTGGTATTTCCACAATTAATGTTACATGGTAAAATTCCAAAGTTGTTTAGTTGAGCTGTTGAGGTGAGTGAAACCAGGACAGAATTGGCTATTGCATATAGAGTAAGCGATTTAACATATTTTTTTTCAAAGGATCATTTCATTGGCTTGCATATACAGTGACAGGAGGCGGAAACAGCACTGCACCTAAAATGATGTGAGGGACTTAAGTTTCTTTTGTGCTGCAAATTATCATCCATGAATCTGCACATCAGATATAATAATATAAGGGAGGTATATTGGAGGCAATAAACTGAACTATACTGCAAGAGTGCAAGACACCATTGACATAGCAGGTATATGAAAGAGGCATAACCATTTTATGTAGCATCAGATTTGATTGTGCCAAAAAGCAGGAAACATTATCTTAAGAAGAAATTTCAGTTAGACGTCACGCTAATCATTACATGAAAAATCTGTCAAATATGCCGCCATCTGTGTATAGGTCTAAATGAGTAACAATCTAAAACAAAATTTCACACAGGAAGGGCCCTGCCATATTAAAACAGACCACACATGCCTTAACATCAAGAATATTATCACTAACCATAGCATTGAAATTAATTGATCCAATATTTCGAAGAAACAGATCATTTTGCCAAATCTAAGATATAAATATGATTTGGGAGGGCATACAAGCAAGACGGCATCACAAGGCCAGCTAAACAGCCAATATCATTGCACTAATGACACCAGGATATTTATTGTTAGCCCTGCAGAACTTCCATAATCCAAAATTTATATTATACATGGAAGTACTATGCAAAAATTAGTATATACAGGCTCCAGAATTGTGTCAATTGTCACGAAGGATAATTAACTATAATGGGATCTTAAAAGTGGTTTGTATTACACTCTCATTTAATCAAATGCACGAGGGGCGTAAAGACAAATTAAGAGCCCACCATACCTTGACAATTTGGTCATTGGGGCTTGTTTGTATTGTCACCTTGATCACTGCATAAGCATTCCATCCAGCCAGCACCATGAAGAATACATAATTTTTTCACGCATCACAGTTTCATGAGGCTGCTGCAAAATATGGAGATAATTTCCGTCCATTACAACAAATCAGGTACATCTGTCTAATAATCTTTATATAAGCTATATGAAAATGTGGTTATTAATTTTCATCCAGGACTGAATGGCAACACATAAAATATGTAAGCTCATGAAATTCATTAGATGAGAACTACCAAAATTTCCAAAACAGTTATCAAAATGATTGATATCACACTTCACTCCCACCATTGCAATGACATGAACTAATTAATATATCTGGAACCACAACACTGCAAATCCAATCTAGCAGACAGAATGTTTACAATCACTGTAAGCATGGGACCGATGCGAGGCAGCCACCCAATCTGAGGAGAGAACTGAAAGTTGAGAAGGCAAACATACCAAAATGTTTGCAGCTCACGCACATTAGTTGGGCATAGCTGGGCATAACCTGCATAGACAGGAGCAAATAAGCACCATTTGTTGGGCACATGAAGATGAGTAACCAGCAAATGTTGGTCAAAGAACTGGAAACTGCAAATCGAGGTTCCAAATCTAGCACAAATAGTGATGTTGCAAAAAAGAATAGGATTATTACACTTAATGTATTCCTATCACATGGTTTAGGTAAAATGTTGCACCACTCGTAGTTTTTAAGTCCTTTAAGTACCATGTGTATGCATGTCTGAAGGAAGAACCAAGTGCCAAGCATATAGCAGTTTCATTTTACAGGGAAAGTAATGATCCAGATGAGTTTTTATTTAATACCAAACATGGATAGAAACCTGGACACATCATCACGTAGGTACTGATAAGAGTGGTTGATACAGGAAGCATGATGATTCAAGTGGGTTCTTAAGCGTAGAGGATGTCATGCTTACCTTGATGTGCCTTTCGTAAGCCAGTAATCCTCTTCGAATATCTCTCTGTTGATGTTGAATTGCTCCGCTGATTGATTTGCAATGTGTGTTAACAAAACAAGGAAGGTCTATAGAGTAAGGTAAGGACGAGAAAGAAAGTGGAGAAGGAATGACGTGACCGCGTGATAAGCGGGTGCCGAGGCCAGCCACGCATGCGCAGCTCGGGGCGCAAGCGGGACCCGTCGGCGCGGAGCAGCGCGAGCGAGGGGTTCCCTGGGTACGAGCAGCGGCGCGTACTCGCGCGTTAGGGTTTGGAGCCCCGCGGCACGGAGGCGGCCGAGCACGTGCGTGCCGAGCGCCCGCCACCGTGGGTGTCACCGTGGAGGTGCGGGCCCGTGGTGAGCACGCGGAGGTCAGCCTTGATGCTCGCGGCGGCCCCACGGACAGCGAGAGGAAGAGCGCGGCGGGGTAGGGGACGCGGCGGCCGCTATCGCCGCTGACAGCGGACCCTGCCGCGGTCTCCAGGAGTGGCGGCAGAGAACGTGCAGCGAGACGAGGAGCAGCAGCCCGAAGGCGATGACGAGCCGGATGAAACCCGGCCAGCAAATGATGCGAGGAAGCGGAGGCTGGATTGGGACCGGAGGAGAAACAAGAAAGAACTTTTTTACATCTGCTTTGTGCTGTGGCCTGTGCTGCATACCGAGTAGGTGGTCTAGCGAGCACCTTGGAGATGGATGTGGACTTGAGCAGCCTCTCCGTCTCCTCGGCGGGGCAGATTATTCGCCACCTCGCCGTAGTCCATGCTGATGTACAGAAGCCGAGAAGTCGGACGGAGCTGCGCCGGGGAGGCGGCCCACGCGATGCCGAGGGGAAGGCGGGGAAGCGGAGGGGAGGCCGGCAGGGGCGGGGGTGCGCCGCCGACCGAGGAAGCTGGGCCTCCATCCGCCGCCGTCGTTGGAGAGACTGGAGAGAGAGAGCGCGCGTGCTGGGAAGCCAGCCCACGCCGCTGTGGTACTCACCGCGCGCCGCCCACGCATTGGCCACGCGCCGCGCGTCCTCTGCCACCTGCGGCTGCCGCGTGGCGCCCGGGCCGCCACCGCTGCTCGCGGTCGTCTTCCGACGGCCCGTCCGAGGGCAGCTCGATGCGGAACTACCGCAGTTCCTTGAAGACCGAGTCGCCGCTGCTGATGCCGCCGGGAGGGCGACCCACTACGCTGCCGCCCCGCCGCGCCTCCAGCCTAGCTCCATCGCCGCGGGAAGGCTATATGGGCCGGCGCAGGCTCGCGGACGGGGACGCGAGGAGACCGCGACGAACATGCCGACTGTATGGTGGTCGTCTCCTCGGCTCCATGCGAAGCAGAGGGGGCGTGGAGGGCGCCGGTGGGGAAGGGGAGGAGGAGGGGAGGTGAGGGGCTACCGCCCGCTGCGCCGCTGCCTACCATCCCCGCGGCCGCCCGTCCCTGCCGCCGCGCCGCTGGCCGCCGCCCCTGCGTCCGCCCGCCCAGCCGACGCGACACCGTCAATGGGATAGAGGGACAGGAGGGTGCGCCGCCGGGGGAAGGGGGAGCGAGCACGCGCGGAGGGCAGGGAGGGAGCACGCGCGGAGGGCAGTGGCGGCGTGAGCAGATGAGAGAGGCGGCGTGGGAAGAGGCGAGGTGTCGGCGGAGGGTGGCGACGAGGCAGCAGCGGGGCGGCGCGGGGAAACGGGGCGGCGGCGAGGAAGCGAGTGGCAGCTGCTCGATGGTTCTGGGCGGAAGACGAAGGAAATGCCAACGAAGATTTTTTCGAGCCAGGCAGTGCTTCGGGAGCCTTCTGTCCAAGCAATTGCTGACACGTACGCAGGCTGAAGCCCAAGAGCCACGGTGAAAACGGGAGCCGGTAGATTTACATCGAAGGGCATGTAAAATTTTTGCTACCGTGGCCACCCTGGCCGGCCGCCGGAGCCGCCCCCTTTCATAAGGTCCCCTTTCATAAGGGTTATATTATATTCCATTGAGCAGAGGAGACGCAAAGGAAAGGCGGAGGCGGAGAAGGGAGGGGGCAGGGGCAGCACCGTCCACCACCATTTCTTCCTCTTCCTCCTCGCCTCCACCCCTTCCCTCCCCCTCCCACCTCTCGCCCTCTCTCTCCCGCGCCGATCGATCGGCCCCATCCATCGATCGAGCACGGGGCACAGGCTCCCAATCCGGACCGGCTCCTCACGTTCGATTCGATCGGGCTGGTTGATTGATTGCTGCTGGTTTGGGTCGGCGCCATGGCGGCGACGGACGCCTCCGCAGATAAGAACGCCATCTACCGAAAGCTCCGCGCCAAATCGGACAACAAGGTAGGGTGGGTTTTTTTGGAGGTGGTTGATTCGATTGGGAATTCGGGATTGATCGCGCGCTCTCTCTCGCTCTGTCTGTGTGCGCGCGCACGCGCCGTCTGTGTATGCGTGTGTGAATTTCATTTCTTTTCCCCTCTGTGCAATTTCCGGTTCTGACGGTGGCGCGCGCGTGCAGATGTGCTTCGATTGCAACGCTAAGAACCCGACGTGGGCATCCGTCACCTACGGCGTCTTCCTCTGCATCGACTGCTCGGCGGTGCACCGCAGCCTCGGCGTCCACGTCTCCTTCGTCAGGTCACCTCTGCTTACCCTCTCTTCTCACACCTGTCCACGTACGTGGGCGCGTGGCCATTCCTCGGTGCATATTAGTAATAGTAATCTGCTGCAGTGGGTGACTGATCGATCACGTGTGCATAAGTACAACTACACATAATAGATAAGATTACATGAATGCAGAATCTGAATTTGGTTCTGCCTGATGTAACTTTTTAAAAAAAAAAACAAATGTCTCTGTTTGAATTTCTTGCGTTCTGGTTTGCCTGATGCGCATTTAGATTTCATGTAATCTGTAATCCAGAACTCTGTGGTGATATGTCCCACCCATATGCAGATTAATACACAGTTTGTGCTGCGCATGGGGTAAAGGTCCAGATTTTGTGTGTGTTGTTTGACCGGTAATCTCTGCCATGTAACTAGAACTCTGGTGCAAGATGCATTTGTAGAGTTCCTGTATCATAACCCTGAGTACCGTGACTATCACGGACTTAGCATTATTGGCGTCTGACTTTGAGTAGATAACAATCAATATGAGCTAGTCCAAGTTGACTTGTTTCTCTGAATGTAATTATTTGTCACATAGGTCTTACACTCTTGCAGCTTGGCATGTAACGTCCTTGTGGTCCGGAACACCAAACATCATATCCTTTTGTAACTTTAACATTATTTATTATTGCTGCTTTATCCGATTGCACATTTAACGACCGAATCAACACTGAAAGAACTCTGTGGTTGCAGGTCAACAAATTTGGATTCATGGACTCCAGAACAGTTGAAAATGATGGTTTATGGAGGAAACAACCGTGCACAAGTTTTCTTTAAGCAGCATGGTTGGACAGATGGTGGGAAAATTGAAGCCAAGTATACTTCAAGAGCTGCTGACTTGTACCGGCAGTTGCTTGCTAAAGAGGTTGCTAAAAGCTCCACAGAAGATGGCAACAATAGTTGGCCATCTTCCCCAGTTTCAGCTTCCCAGGCCTCAAACCAAACTGCTGTGTTTCCTGATCTCAAACTGACAGAGGCATCAAAAGAAAGTGCAAGTGCAAAAACAGAGCCTGAGATTGTCCGTTCACCTAGAGCTCCAACTCATTCTTTCAAAAAGCCAATTGGTGTGAAGAAGCCTGGAAATAAGACTGGTGGACTTGGGGCACGGAAGCTTACATCAAAGGTATTCTTTATGCAGTGTACAATGGAGTGTGAACTTCATTATCTAGAGAGCTTGTTGCGCCATTTTGGTCTTGATTCTCTTCTTCATACTAGCAAAATTGCCTATGCGGGCACTACAAACAAAGAAGTATGTTGTTAGAGATTGGGGTTAGGGATGCAGCTGGCTTGTGTTCAGTCACCAGTCAATGGCAGGGGTGGGTAAATAAAGTGAAATATAGGTGTAGAGTGGTGGTGATGGCAGGCACACTATCACCACCAACTCCATTGTTTTAATACCAAGTCCTATGTTCCTGTATCATAATCCAGTAACAATATATGTTTTCCTATGTTGTGTCAAAGGAGTGAGAAAAGGGAGAGTGACAATATAAACTTGCTCATTTTATTGTTTCACTAAATTTCAAAGACCAACTTCTCTTTTACGATTTTATCTTGTCTGTTTAAGTAAAGTGGGGTTTCCTTTCCAACAATTTCTGTTTTTGCTGTAGCCAAATGAAAGCCTCTATGAGCAGAAGCCCGAGGAACCAGCTCCTGTCTTGCCAACAGTGACTGAGAGTACTACAGCTAGGAGCAAATCCTATACTTCAAGATTTGAATATGTGGAAAATGCACCTGCTGCTAGGACTGGGAGCAGTTTAGAAGATAACCAGATGAGTGGACATGTTGCACCCCCAAAATCTTCGAACTTCTTTGCTGAATTTGGGATGGATAGTGGATATCACAAAAAATCTACATCCAGTTCCTCCAAAGTGCAGGTAACTGTTGTTTATTCATCCAAACACGGTGAATCATGAATATACGAATGCCGTTGTGTTTTGGTGGTCCGCAGTTGTCTTAGTTTTGAGTAAGTATGTCTGTACTGTCAGAACTACAAATGCATTTATTTCCACCATACCACTTAATTTGAGATCCTTGGGAAAGTATTTGGACACTGGTGCACTACTACTTCTAGTTCGTTTTGGAGTGTTCAATCCCACTGTTAGGTAATCAAACTCTGGCATGGTGCTATGGAATAGTTAGTTTGTTGCTAAGGACATTGACATGCCCATGTTGAATCCTTATATGTGAGTAACATGATAGTATGAAAGATCTAATTTAAGTAGGGGGGTGGTAAATACTCGTATTGATTGGGTGTACACATTTGAAGCTGAATACACTGTTTTGAATTCTCTGATTAGAGTATTTGTTCTTCATGTTGTATATAAATACTTTGACGTTTGACCTTTCTGCTTAGTTATCTGGCAGCAAGGGATCCGTGACCATATTTCATTGGGCGAGTTTGGTACCAATGCATTTAAACATGTAGCTAAGCCTAAAATACTTCAGCTTGTTCTAGTCATGCCTTTAAAATTATCAGCTTGTAATTTCCATAGCTCATATATGCATATCAAATTGTGTGTCAACATTCTTGAAATGAGGAACCTTGTTTAACTTCCAAGTACTCTTTTTCCCCCTTTAAGGTGACTTGCAAGTAGTCTGAGATAATTGGTTCCAATGATGTCCAGGTTGAGGAAAGTAGTGAAGCAAGACAGAAATTCTCAAATGCGAAATCAATTTCATCCTCTCAGTTTTTCGGCGACCAGGCCAGTTTCGAAAAGGAGGCTCAAGTTTCTCTCCAAAAGTTTTCTGTAAGTACTGTTGCCTTGCTATTCTGAAGTCATGATATTGATCGGTACTGCTGGTACTGCATTGAATCTTACACTCCCCCGACTTTGCCGCTTTGCAGGGTTCCTCTTCCATATCAAGTGCTGACTTATTTGGCCATCAGGCGAACAATTCCAGTGTTGATCTTAGTGCTTCAGATTTGATCAACAGAATCTCATTCCAGGTAAAAACACTCCGGTTGCATATGATAGTTTTGGGTTCCTTAGGACCCGTGTTACCGCATTTTGTGTTGTCTTGGCAGGCCACTCAGGACCTGTCATCGCTGAAGAACATGGCGGGCGAAACGGGGAAGAAGTTGACATCTATGGCGTCCAACATCATCACCGATCTTCAGGACCGGATCCTCTAAGCTTAACTTACAGTGGAGTCTCATCACCGATCTTCAGGACCGGATCCTCTAAGCTTAACTTACAGTGGAGTCTCCTTTACTTTGCTTCAGTGGCTGGCTTCACCCATCAACTGGGTGGCAAACTGGCCAGCCCGGCAGATCTGTCTAGGAGTTCGTAGGCGTCTGAAAACTTGTGGAACTGAGAAAAAAGTAAAGAACTGTACTGGCTTAAGTCATGTAATATTCTGGAGCTGTAACAGAAATGTTTTTTTGCCGCTGGTTTTGTTTCTGTTTCAGAGGGAACTCAACGTAACGAAATATATATACATTTTACTTTGCTTTGGAATGGCCGATTGCAAAGTGTATGTGAGGTATTGCCGTTTTACTCTGTCTGTGTTAAGACAGATCGTGAGGCAAGTTCAGCTCGAAGGATGCATGGACCTCCACTAAAAACGATGATGCGTCACATAGGCTCTGTTTGCTGGGCTCAAGAGAGAGATGATCTTCTGCTGATTCTCTAAAATAAATAAACGCAGAATCACTCCAACAGACCAAACATCTCGATAGTAAAGTCGCGACGCTGCACACCACTAGTCAAAATATAAGCAAGTGCCAGTCACAAGTAAAATATCTTAGCGGAGTATAGCGGGCTGCCTATACTTGTTGTACAGGTGAGGGAGGGAGCGGCCAGCTCCCGAGCCCCGTTAGTTGCTGTCGTCACTCCTGTTCCATTTTCCCTCCTGCAGCCGCCCAAGCTCTCCGCCTATCCCAAACTCTCCGCCTACACAGATCAAAGTATCTTGCTACGTCGCGTAGCTTCCTGCGCTTCATTGATGCTTTGGATTCGCAGTCACCACCATCTGCATCCACGGACGAGGGTCTCTTCCGGTTTTCACTCGTGGCTTCCTCCCAGCCAACTGCAAGGCACATAAGTGAAATAATGTTTTAAAAAATACAAATAGTTTGTCAAGTAAGCTAAAACAAAGGTCATGGCAAATTGACCATACAACTCAAACGTGTTTCAAACACTACTATTTGGAGCTTGTGCAAAACAAAAAGGGCCATTAACAACTCATAGTGCAAGAATATAAAATACAGATTCAGGCAGGCCAATAAGTTCAAGGTAAATTGATGGCATATGTAAATTCATGGTAAATTGATGGTAGCAATTCAGTTTCACCTAATGGTGCTTTCTATTTATTGTGTTCAAGGTTTCAATAGAAAAACAAAAAACCACCAGGGTACATGTAACAGTGGGTGGCTGAATTGAAAAAAAAAACACTGATGTTTCCATGCCACTACTCTATATGAATGGACTCGGCTAACTCACTAGAGTTGTTTGCAATTGCCCTTACTAGCTCCGTCCGTGCTGTCCCTGAACTCGTGGTTGGACTTGGACTCTACTGTTTCATTCTCTGAGGTGCACATACCCATAGATGGTGCTCCAGAACAATCCCCGGTTTCGTCTTCTATAAAAACAAAAAGATAAGACCAGTAAGTCTACCATATCACAACTTTTTTTCTAGAAAGTAACAACTAGCCTTACTATTGCGGGCACCCGGTATTAGCATAAGTATCAAAGCAATTTTCTGTTGAGGGAGTAATATGATCATACTTACCCTGTGAGGAAAAATTCCTGCAATGGCAGTTGTCGCCATATTTATGTGACGGTTCGAGAAAGCTGCAGATGTTCTCTCTCTTTGGTGGCGAACCTCCTTGTGTGACTGCAGGATCAACTTCTGACAATCCATGTGTGCTTGGGTTTATTTCCTTCGTGTCCAGTGATCCCTTTGGGCTGACATCTTCGCTCTCCCATGGCTCCAAAAACCCATCAACATGGCAATTCTCATCACCTGACCCAGTAAGACAGCTCAGTTCCTGTGTTCCTCCTGACATTCCACCCAAGAAGCAACCTTCTTCAAGTTTATCTGCTGCATCCGACATGGTATTGTCATTTCCATTCTGTTGTATGTCCTGGGAGATGTCCGGCAAACTAGGCCCATTTCCATTCTCCTCTGCTGGTCCAACCAAGCAATAACCTGAATTATCTTGCCCATGAGAGGACGACTCTTCTTCTTTGTTGTTGAAAAGAGCAACTTCACTGGTACCTTGTTCTGCCAAGCTTACTGAACCATCCAGCGGAAACCTGTCTTCTTTCTCAAGCAAGGTAGAGAACCATGGGGATGAACCTTGCTTCACATAGAAAAGAAGATATGCTGTACTGTCCAAAACGCTAGCCTCAGAATATCTGCATATCTGCACAGCTGAAAGGTCAGAACCATGCAAGAAAACAAGAGCTCAGAGAAGAAAACAATCTGTTGCTAACAAAGACAGAATTTTCTTGCCTTATCATCATTGAATTCATACCAATCATCTACAGATGACCGGATATAACAAATATAGTGACCCCTGCCATATATGCCAAGGTGTACTACAACTCCATATAGATCATATTTTTGTGGTGTCTGCAACAACACAGCAGTACATGAGCCAAATGGTTCGGGACTAAAGTAAAATTACAAGAAACAGGAACTCACATCATCCGAGGAGCTCATGAAGGAGTTTATATCCAGCTCTAATGGGTACTTGACCTTGTCCCAAATCTTACCCCCAGAATTAGTGAACCTCTTCAGATGTATTACAAGAACTTCAGGCGCCTGCTCTACCTTTAAGTGTTTTTCCATGTTCACACGAGACTTGCATCCATCACACATGAAGTCTTCAATCAACTCAACTTTTGTAAAAGATTGCAATGCATCCATCAGACTCTCCACCATGGTAACTTCCAAGCTAAGATCAAGGAAAGGCTCGGATTTATCTGAGCAATGCTTGCACTCTGGGCAATGCAGCTGAGTAAAAAGCAAAAGGGGAAATAACAGCAAGGCATTGGAAATCAACAGAATCAATAAGTGGCAAAAATAAGAGTCTTTACCTGGCTTTTTAGGCGGCCTCTAAATATTTCTTTTGCAATGCCCCCTTCTTCTTCAGTTGAAGAGGGTTCCTCTAACGAGGACCTGGGAACGACAGAGGCCTCATCCAATTTTTCAAGCAAGTCGCAGAGGAACTCCTGCGCATCTTGCTGCACTCCACTCTCAAAATTTGATGAAATTGCTACAGATAACATGTAAAGAAATATGCTCATTTCGAACCATCATTACCCCATTGAAGTAGTATCAAGTCATGCATTTCAAGTAGTTCAGGCAAAGCAACCAGCAATGCTATATAAAGCAGGGAAGTATATGCGAAGCGAAGTTCAAAGTTTGGTACAATAAACATACATTTCAGGTGATTTACAAAACTCTCGGGGTAGAATGCACTTCCAGAATGTCTGATAGACTCATCAACATGCAGTTTTAGGGAGCAGAAACAACAGAATCCAATAGCAGCACCTACAGAATCCCAGTTAATATTACAAAAACAGGTAAGAATGGAGAGAAGATGATGTAGAACAATGTCACAGTGATTGAACTAGATTCCTTACGAGGACATGGATCTGGGTGATCAGCTTCCCGAAGCTTTAACACTAGGGGCACAGTGTGCACCATACATTGGAGGATGCAATTAATAAAACATGTCCACCAACGAGGATTGGATAGCCCAGCACCCTGTGCAAGCAACAGAAATAAGCACAGAAACTTAACTTGGTTTCAAGAGGCATAACTGAATTACACATAAAACAGCACCATAAGTCTAGCTTACCACACTGTATCTTTTCTTCCAACAATCTGGTTCTGGAGAGGACCAACGACTCAAAGGTCCAGTATCAGCGGAAGTCTAGGAAGAGAAACAAAAGTGGAAGATATCAGCACCTGATAGGCTGATATTCAAAAGGGAAAGAAACAACTAGGATATCAAAGGATCACAAATATAAACAATGAAACTTGCAATGCCTGTCAAACTGATTCAATCATGACTTCAAAAAAAAAGTGCGACTTGTCCAGGTTACCACATTGTATCTTTTCTTTCCATGTTCTCGTTCAAAAGGGGACCAATGACTCCAAGGCTCAGTATCACGGGAAGCCTAGGGCAGAATACAGAAGTGAAGATATGGAAATCAAACGATCCAAAAGGTTAAAAACAGCTAGGGTATCAAAGCGTAACAAATATAAAGATTGAAATTTGCACTGTTTAATCTGAAGTTGGAAGGCTGCAGATAGACATGAAGGTTTAAATCACAAATTGAAACTACAATGTACTCTGAGATGCTAAAATAATGAAGGGAACATAGAGTATTACCATAGGATTGCATGGATTTGCAAAATCATGCCAATGGTTTCTTCCAGCATTACAAACACACGAATACCCACAATTTCTTCTCCCCATTCTATGAAAATATCGATAATATGGGTCATCGATAAATCGATAACAGGGGTCATAGCAACGATTTATTAGACTATAATAGGAGCCACCATCATTGTGGTCACTATCATCATTGGAGTTCCTTGTAGGGGAATCATCAGAAAGGTCATCAGTGTCCTGCAGGACAAATGGAAAAGAATATAACACTTTACATGTGCTATTGGCTTGTGCATATGTTCGTGCAGATGCAGGTGGTGTGTGTACCCTTGCCCAAGAAAGTTAAGTATGAACCATAGTCCATAGAGCTCGATATGATCATTGCAACAAAGAGATCCACTAGTTCAACGGATGGTTCTTCCATATATAACCATGGATGACAATGCTGAGACTAATCCCTCTTTGTAACCATGGACATTGCGAGTGAAATAATTTATGAGTGCAAGCAACAAAATCATACCCTTGCCCAATAAAAGTAATCATACAGCTTAGTTCAAATGGAATATGACTTAATATGACAGGACTGACGCAACAAAAGTCCAGTTGACAAGGAAATCAAGCAAATAATGAAATTTCGAGAAAATGAATAAAGCAGGATCAGTTGTACAAAGCAGTAGATTTTTTAACCATGTCCACAAAGATACCCAGAGTAATGCAACAAGTTTGACCATAAAAGCATAACATAAATAGGAGCTGAGACAAGTACAGGTATGTCGACTAAAGTATTGCTATCATGAAAGAGTTTAGGCAGCAAAAGTGCACTAAGGCATTATGGTGGAGTGTTTGGCTAGTGCACTAAGGAAAAAACATTAAGAATTGTCATTACCAGCTCCTAATGTAAATTAAAATCTGGTAGAGTTATAGCCTATAAACCAGAATAATTTCAAACAACATGAAAAATCATTGTGATGTTTTCTATATGTACACACCGAAAAGTTAGAAGGCGACGGCGGGTGGTTGTTTAATGACACCATAGTGGAACTCATAGGAGAAATGTCCTGGCTTTCTTCATTTCCAGCACAGCCTAACTGAGGACCAAAATATATATAATATAAACATAACATGCTTGAGAAGGTAAAAGTGCAATATTTGAGAAATAAGTTGCACAGAAATGACCATTACCATAGGTTTCTGCTGTTCGTCTGAAGGACATGGTTGTGTTGGTACTTGGTTCTCACTTTCCTTGCTATAGTTGTCAGAATGAACCTAGGTAATGAAGCAAAGAAAACAAAAAATACAAATGTAAATGGATAATAAGTTTGCAGAGGAGTCAGATGTAGATGGATGTGGTTGTGACTTGTAACATTTAGAAGGGATGACATATGATAATCTCATGTACCATGGCTGGCTGTTCCTCCATTAGTAAATGCACCGAATGTTGAACGGTCTCCTCTGGCTCTGGCTTCTTCTGAATGGTCTAAATAACAAATGAAAGTGTTGACAATATCAGAGGTAAACTAGGGAACCAGAACTTGAATATACCACACAAATAAATAAGTTTCAAAAAAAAATAATGTAGGATAGGATGCACTATCTCTTGAAGTACAATGGATTGTTTCATTTTCCTTTCATATTAGTGACCTAAGCATTGAGGAACCAAATAACCAGTCAAATGTTGCATGTAAGTCATTATCTAATCTTAATAACTACAGAAATAGGCATGATTTTCAAAATTCCTAATTCAATGGCATGCCAAATGGAGCATTTTCTCTTATAAATGCTTTGTAACCCATATCACAAGCAATTTTACAGATGATACAAAAACTTTGGTAGTAAATAAAATTATTTTCTATTAAAAAAATACAATCATCATTCATGCTAAGGTTCATCACCACAGAACACTGTTCTGTCACAAACAAACATAGCAAGAAATGAAAAAAAAAAGAATTTTAATCAATTTCGGAAACAACTCGCTCAACCTCTAGATCCCAAGTAAACTAAAGTGTTTCTGCAAGCAACACATAACATAATACAGCCAATGTACACAACAAAATGGCAAATATGAGAAACTCATTCACAAATTGACCATTAGCCACACATATGCAGAGTTAGAAACCACTGAGTACAGTTTACCATGTCGCAGGGCTTCCAATCATCAGCAAGAGAATGGACCTGAACCTCAATACTTTCAATAACCTGTAAAGAGTACGAAATCAGTCAAATAATCAAATTAGCAATGAACCAACTCAATTAGCAACATGAAGAGGGTTTAATTGATCGATCATATGCAATGCTTTGGATAATAGAGTTATACCTTGTCGATTTCACTTGGCAAAGGCTCTTGTCCACCATTCATCACAGATTGAATCTATAATGAACATTACCTCAGGAAGGTGAGATCAATGAACTGTACGGCAAGATACGGGGACACAACAACAGAGCAAGCTACATTGCCGCGCATAGTCAAAGGCAGTACACAATGCATTCAAAGTTGGTGGCTCTAACAAGTTCGGATGCTAGTATCAAAGCAAACCACCAAAATCAAGAGTTTGAACAAACTGTAGCACCGACCATTTTAACTTAGAAGAGCAGAACGAAAACGGACACTCGAGCAAATGAGAGGTCGCTGTGGCCCCTGACAATCTACGGAATCCAGAGGGGAAACAGCAGTAGAAATAGTAAAACAATCTAAACTAAACGCTTGACTCATAGCTAGGAGCCTAAACGCTTGACTCATAGCTAGGAGCCTAGGGTAGGAACAACCGCAGCAAGGTAACACGAATCTCTAAAGTACTCCAATAACCAACCAGATTCATATCCTAACAAGAATACAACGCGTCCTCTATTAAGACGCTAGTGATATGCACTTATAAAGTGACCCTAGCGTAAGGGCGCAGGACAACCGAACCGATATGAAGCAAGGGTGACCCAGCAAGGTGCGCACTAAACACGCACGGCAAAATAGCCTAATACCCCAGCGATCGCACACAAGATTAACACATGCAAACACGATCGAGGACTACTAGGGTCAAGGAGCTGGGGGAGCAAAGCGCGGGGGTCACTACCTTTTGCTCCGGCGGAGGAACGACCGGCATCGGCGCGGCGGCGGCCTCCGCGTCGTCCTCGGCTGCAGGCGGCGGCGTGCCGACGGTCTCCACCGCGTCCGCGGCATTCGGCGGCGGCGGCGGCGGGACGACCGCGTCCGCGACAATCGGCGGCGGCTCGACCGGCATTTGCGCGACGACGGCCTCGGCGGCGTCCGCGGGGGCCATGGGTGGGCGTTTTGGGATCGCGAGCGGGTTTAGGCGATGGGGAGGAGGGGATTGGGGCGGTGGGGAGTCATGTGAGTCCAACTCCAACTCGCGTCGCGGGAGAGGAGGAGGGGGCGGAGGAAAGGGAGCCGAGGCGGCGGGGCGTGCTGCCTTATATAGGCTGAACTGAACCGCCCCGCCGCGCGGCGCGGCCACCCAGCGGGTGGGTGGGTCGGGTCGGGTGGGTCTCCTTCCTTTCCACCTCGGTCGCGGACCGGTGGTGTGCGTCGCCTGGCCGCACCGGCTGGGGTTGGCTTTGCTTCTGTGTGCTTTTTCCATTTGTGGAGAAAACCATTCAGATGCCGTAAATTATTGGGAGAGCACGATTCACACAGCGTGCAAATATTATTATCATACACAAACATATTTCATCCGGATCTATTTCTTAATTTCAGGGTGATTTTCCAATTTTATCGAATTTTTGACGGGCTTTAATAACCATGAAAAACAAAATGCACGGATTATACATATGTGAAGCCATATTGAATTGAATGTGGATCGACCTATCTTCTGATGTTTTTTTTCCTCCACTACTGCATACGGCTGCAACACAAGCTGGAGAAACGGCGCATCAATTACTTCCTCCGCATCGTATGCACAAATTATACATCCGTGAAGCCATATTGAATTGAATGTGGATCCAGGTATCTTCTCCTGATTATTTTTCTCCGCTACTGCATGCGGCCATGCAAACATACGACAAGGTGGCACAAGCTGGAGAAACGGCGCATCAATTACTTCCTCCGTATCTTTCCCTCTCATACCTTGACCGTCGTTTGGATCTCTTGCCCGCTCGCCTAGCCTTGTCAGCGGAGGACAACCGAATCGGCTCACTCCCTAAAGGCACCCACAAAGGTAACGGCCGTCTGCTCAATATACCATGGTCCAGCTCAGCAATAGTAAGCAGAAAAGATAATGCGTCCAATGAGCCACCTTTTGACACAAACTCCAACAAATAAAAAATTCACATTGTTTGTGCCGTTGTACTGCTGTAGCCGGGAGCGAGTAACAAACGAGGCAACGCAGACATGGTGGGGCCCGCTCGGTGTCGAAATCCACGCTATCGGCTCTCTCGCTGGGTTAAGCGACGATTTCTTTCTCTCTCCTCTTCTCTCTCCGACGTGGATCGCTAACGACGTTTCTTATCGGTCCGTTAGCCATGCCCTAAAGCGATAAAAATCTTGACAGCACAGGTAACAAGGCAGCCAACAGAAGATCCAAGTGCAAATAACTTTGCTCACACATGGCAATGGCTGGCAAGCGAACCAAACCGCACCTTGGTCTCTAGAGTATCTTTCGCTTTGTCTTCTCCGCTACTACATGCCGCCAGACAAACACGTTGCAACGTGGCATAACTGGAGAAACAACATGGCAATTATTTCCTTCATATCTTGCTTTCATGCTTTGGTTTAGAGTACTCCATGCATCTAAGAAACACGCCTAGATAGAGAGTAGATAGATGAACTTATTTAAATAGGTTATTGAATTTTGTGTATGCTTTAATTATTGGGCAGGGCTAGTTATATATGTGCCATTGTAATCTTCACATTTTGGAAATTATTCTCTTAGCTTATTTTGTCGTCGTTGTTTCTAGTTCTAGATTCTCAAGATAATCTATCATGTTCATGTTTTTCTATGCTTGTACATGGCAAACTGTTCAAATGACATCAACTATTTTGAAAGCATGATTCACGAAATGTGCATGCCATAAGGTGAATGACTTACCCAAATATGACAACGAATTTTATGCATGGTACAATGTTAATTTTTTATTTGTCATTATTGTTTCTACTTCTATACTATTATAGGTAGTTGGTTGGGTAATATTTTTTTAAAACAAATGTAGTAGAGATGTCACACACACATATGATTGTAAATTGTTTGAGAAATCAACTTATTAATACTTTACTATATTATCATATCTATTCATGCAACTAAACAAGAGCCATTCTTATGCATTTTAGAGACTAAGAGTTTCATCTATACCTATGTATAACTTATTAATATTTTATTCAAACCATGTATTTACTTATCGCAATTCTATTTTGGGTCTTTAACTTGCTATGATGAGCGTGTTTGTGCATGATATTAGCTTCGTACGAAGAGTAAAGACTCATTTATCATAAACCATCTTAAACTTATTTAAATGTACCTTTAAAGTATGCTTGTGTAGAGTCATGCAGCGATGCTTAGACTTAGTAGAGGTTGGCAGTGGCGAGTAATGCCACACGAGCAATAGGAATAGTCGCACAAGTACAAATTATAACTTTGAGAAAAAAAAAATGATTGTTGATTTTGAGTTGAGTCATGAGTGAGCATGGTAGGTTTGAAAGAACATATCATTATCATTATGAATCTCAAGCACCTCTCCATATGAACCATGTGAGTACCATGATAATTATGAAGTGTGCATCTATCCATTTTGATCGTTTGTTTAGCTTCGGATAGGAGTATGCACAAATTTGATACGTGAATCATTACTTTTATACCAATGGATTACATATTCTTGGGGTTTCATGATATGTGGATATTCTTGTGCAATGCTACAAGGTACCAACCAATTGAATTTGACACGCTCTTGAGTGTTAGGCTTTAAAGTAGATTTTTACGAAAAAGGGCTATGAAAGATAAAGCTAGTGATCATGATTTGTGTTACTATAATGTTAATCTTTGTTTTACATATCATAGATTATGTATCTTTCGCTATTCACCTCATAAAATACTTTGGTCCAAATTACACACCCTTATACATCGATTCATGCATCCACTAAATGTATAGTATTTTAAACAAGTCTTGTAAAGTATGAAATACATTTATGGTATTACCAGTAAGTTGTTTTGCACATGTGTTGGCTATTTTTTGTGGATATTAGTATGCCATCATACACGAAGACAAGGAATGAAGATTCTATGATGTTTGTTTATGTGAATATGTGATACATAACACTTATTATACATATGTGGTAGCAAGAGAGAAGGCATAGGATGATGTTAAACTTTTCGTTGTCTCAGCTCTAAGACAGACTTAGTTAGGGATCGACAAACTTTATTTTGTATCAGTACACAACACGTCATATTTATCTCTTTCTTGATATGTATTAATTTATCATCATTAAATATAAACCACAACAAAACTTTAATAGATCTAAGATCCCTAACATAAAAAAAATCTAGTAAGATAGAGTGGAGAAATTATCCATTTCCCTTTTGAATTTAGGTAGAATAGGACAAATCTATGGCGAGTGAAGAGAGGTGGCGCGAGGTGGAAGAGAAAGATTAAAGAAAACAAACACCGGTTATCCTATTAAGATATGTTGTAATAAATTGTCATACCATGTTGTTATCGTAGTAATTTGATAATGTCAAAATCATAATTAAGTAGCATGGCGAAAAACTATTTTTTCAATTATTACAGACACAAACTCACACTACTTGAACTAGTTTTTTTCTTTGGTTTGACCATCCCAGTTTTGTAGTCGCATATAGCTCGATAATTTGCCTGCGTGCCACAGTGCTACCACTCGAATCATCGACCTTTGGCCGTGTTTCCTTAGGATGGAAATATTTTAAATATTTTTCCACCTCCGTATAACCACTAATTAAGGGTATTAAATAAAGTTAGTCAATTCGTGAGACTTATCTAATAAGATCTTTGACCACACAATCAGAAGATGATTACTGTAGTAAATTATCGAGACTCATTAGATTCGTCGCGTAAAATTACACTCATCACTAAAAAAATTTATAATTATAAATTTTATTTAATACTTCGTGCAGGCGAGATTTATTTAAAAAATTGAGAGAAGGCAGCCCTAAGCGCGCAGCACTCGCTGCCGCTGCGCTGCCGGCGAGAACGCCGCGGCACGGGAAGAAGGACGGAGTGGGCGCCGCAGCCTTTTGGGCTCGGTCGTCGTCCTTGACCACCACCACGTGTCGCCCGTCCACCGGCGCTCCGGGGCCCCGGCTCTGGCCTTCCGCACCGCGCAAGCAACCTCTGCTGCGCTTCTCCGCCGCACCCACCCACCACCTCCCCGTCTCGACACGCCTCTCGCTGCCGGTGGCTCCCACATGCCCGCTGGGCCACCCATGTCATGGAGCGCGGCTATACGGCAGCGCGTGCGTGAAGCTTGCAGGAGGAGAAAGAAGAAGGCCTGGCCTGGGGGCTCTCGCCCTGACGTGCGAGTGTGACGTCCTCCTCCGCCCGTCCGGCGCAGACGCTCTCCGTGCACCCGGCGTTGGTGCGCCAAGGAGTAAGCACGCGCGCGCCAGCGGCCAGCCGCCGCGGCTGGCTCACCAACACCCGGCGGCCCACCTCCGCCGGACCGCACCGCCAAAAGCGAAGCGGGGCAGCTGGCCCTGGCCGGCCAGGACACACGAGAGGAGCGGCAAAAACCCCACTCCCCCCGCGAGCGCGGCGCTGGGGTTTTCTCCGTCTCCTTGCTCACGAAGCTTCGCTTGCTCCTCCTCACCGGGCGAGCGCGAGGGAGAGAGAGGGAGAGGGGGGAGAGATTGCTGAGGCGAGGCGAGCCATGGCGGCGCCCTTCGTGTACCGCAGCTTCTCCGGCGACGGCAGCAGTACGCCCGTGCTTAACCTTCCCTTCCTTCCCTCCCTCTTGCCTCTAATCTCTCGCCGTGTGAGTGGGAGAGACTGCGATCTGCAATGTTT
>OAMR01000042.1:2921613-2947833 GCA_900205405.1 Echinochloa crus-galli
TCTACTCCATAGTGTCTATGGAAATTAATCTCTTTTCAGTGGCCCTGTAAATAGCTGCCCTGATTTGGTCATGCATTGAGGTCTGCCTTCTCAAGGAGTTTGGATTAGCTGTTTAGGTCCAAGTAATTCGTTTACCTAGTTCTGATTGCAAGATTGCTTGCTTTGTTACTTCATCTTCACCTTGAGAAATTGACATCATATGTTTGCATTAGATACTCTATTCATATTTTCGTCAAGTGTTTACCATATATTTGATGCAAGTTGAGTGTTTGTTGCACCTACCTTCTGCTGTTCACTTTGCATTAGTGAAGCTGTTGTTTGTGATTGTGCATACTGGCTATCCTATTCCTCTCCCTCAATCTGTTTTGTTTTGGTGTTTGTGTTGGGCCACAAGGTATTGTGAGAAGCCTTGGCATACGAAACAGCGACCGAGCATCAGTCTTTTCTTTTACCAAGGGCGGTTTTGGGGTGCTGCACTGTGCGGCATGTCAAGGTCATTTAGAGGTCTGCAAGTACCTGGTTGAGGAACTAGGGGGTGATCCAAATATGACTGGAGGTGAAGGCGGCCAAGTTCCACTTGAAGGTTGTTCTCTGTCGTTTATGAGGACCTTTAGCACCTTGCAATATGGGATATCTAAATTGTGCTACTACAATTTGCATTTCAGGTGCAACACCCTTTATGATCTCTGCTCAATCTGGAGATATTTCCACTGTGAAGTATTTACTTGATCATGGCGGTGATCTACTGAAAGCAGATGCAAAAGGGCGTACAGTTCTACACTATGCCGTGTGTTCAGGTTGCTCTTCCGCCACTGACTGAAGCACCCACTTATGTTTGTATACCAATAGTATCATGGAAGTACTTACGACTAGAGATCTGTTGATGACATTTTTCATTGGCTTTTCTTGTTACTTTTGTTTTTGATACATCACTTTCCAAAGTTAGATAACACCACTCTTTTATATGATGCTTACTTGTACTGCAGCAATTTGGTGATTAATTTTTTTATTATGTACTCCGTGTATCTTACTGGTCATGACTTCTGGACTTCTCATTTACCGCAGGAAGCACTACGGTAACAGAGTTCCTGCTTTCAAAAGGAATACCTGTTGACATAGACTATGGCCATGGGACACCACTTTATCATGCTTCTATCAATGAGCAGGATAAGACCGTGAAGATTTTGTTGAACCACCATGCAAATGTACCCAACCGCGCTGTTTGTTATTTTGTCTCCTTTTCTTTTTCAAAGTTAATATGGATAGACAGAGATTTGCTAAACTTGACCAACTACTTGATGATGTGTTCAAACGGGATTGTTTTGGTTGCCTCATCGACATGTCCTTTGTACGGTAGCTCTTCTACTTTTTTTGTTTATATCTTTTGATAGGTCAATATCTATGCGACGTCATCTTAGAGAAACAGAAAGAATATTTATCATGTTACTCAACTGAGTTGTTTAGACTTTAGACGATACTATTCGAGATCATACATTGTACGATGGTCTCTTCTGGCAACCCTTTTGGATACCGCTATAATCTAGAGTGTACTAGATGATTTCAGTGGCTCTTACGGAAAGTGGTCTGATCATTTGCATTTGATTAGATTTTTCGCTTAAAAGGATTCTGGTATAAAGTTGCATTCAAACTGGATTTAATTTTATTTTTCCTGCAAATCCATATCTATAATCTAGAGTGTACACTCATGCATTTTTAGTCAGATGTTCCATTGAGTACTTGTTCGACAAATTAAGCAAGACAGTGAAATATATACTCAGATTGTACTGTCTCAACCCTTCATTATTCTATACTTACCATCTGATGTCAACTTTTGTGTGCATCGCGGCCCTTAAACACAACTTAACTACTAGTTTTTCTTGTAATATATCTACGAAACATAGGAAAATTATGTTGTTATAAAGTAAAATTTGAGTCAAATCTTCTTGTATAATATTCAAATATCCAAGTTCAACACATTAGAAGTAATTTGCAAATTGTAACCAAAGTTTGGAATAGTCGACTACATGCAGCCCAAAACTTAATTTATTTGTGAATAGAGGGAGTATCTTATCACTTCCTTTTGCACTGTGTTTCCATGACTGAATCTCCCTGTTCATCAAGTTACTGAGGGGACATATTTTGTTTCAGCCCAACACCATATTCTGCGACATTGGCACTCCACTGAATGGTGCTCTTATATACCGTTCAGTGAAGTGCATGAAGCTACTTATTAAGGTCAGTATTTTTCTTGACCCTTTCTGTTCAACTGCCTCTATGCAGTTATTTTCCTTGCTGAAACCATCTGTGCCATTTTTTCCTTGTTTAAATTCTATTGCACAATCCTTCCACAGGCTGGTGCTGATGTTAATGGCAAAGGTTTTGTTGCGTCTCCTCTAGCATTCGCTACAGGGTATGGATGATATACCAACTTCATTGGCTTACTGTTAAAGGCTGGAGCTGACCCTAATATTCCAGATGATGTATGTATTAGATGTTCTCCTGATTCTGGTATCCAATATTTCACTCTGTTTTCTTTAAGGTTCCGAGTTCCGACGACACTGATTCAACTTCTCTGTTGAGTTGGGGAGCTATTTTAGCAGTATGTTTGGCTGCGTTACAAGTCAATACAATTAAGCTGAGGCAGTAGAGATAGTTTTTGTTAACCTTCCATTCTATTGGTTTACTTTTGACCTTCCTTTTAGGCCTTCATTCTATTAGTTTATATCAGTAAATGATTGTTGGGTGTTGACTGTGAGCTTGAATTCTGCAGATGCTTTTATGGAAATAATACTGTTTCTTATTTCTATGCAAGATTAATTACACTACTCAGAAAGATTGTGAGATGCACATACTAGGGTTCACTGTATAGTTTACAGGTGTGCTAGCTACAAGAACGCTACAACCTCAGTGTGTTCTGTTTGTGAGTTCATGTGTGCTTGTTCTTTTCCTCCAGGTGTATTCATTTTTTGTCTGAATTCTTCTCTCAATACAAATATACAAAACTATTTTACGTGTTAAAAAACATTTTTCTGTAAGGATTGTAATTGTAACTCATTGATAGTGTTAGCAGAAGTGATCATTTGCTCCCCCTTTTTTGCAGTTGGGTAATTTGCCAATAGAGCTTTCTGCGGCACGTGGTTGCAGAGAAGAAGTTGAAATGCTGTTTCCCTTGACCTCACCAATTCCAAATGTCCAAAACTGGAGTATTGATGGAATAATCTCTCATGCGAAATCAAAGAATGCAAAGCCAATGGTATGCTATGTGTAGCTGGAATGCTAATGCTTTAGTCATATGAAATATTCGAATGCTAATGCTTTAGTCATATGAAATATTGGAACAGAGGGGGGCTTTTTTCTGCCTCAATTTTGTGTTTTCAAACCTTCAATTTTGTATTATTGCCTTCTGGATCTATATTGCTCAAGTGTGGTGCCTTATAAGGACCTTGACTTTCAACTGTATTTCAAGCAGAAATAGAACCCCCACTATGTGCGCTTCCTGCCAATTTGTCAGATTTAAAACAGTTTATTTTGGAATGTCAGTACTTTCCTCCCTCCCTAATATCACTATTGGATTTCTGTGGCTTTGAGCCCTCAGAATATCAGCTGTGCACTTGCATTGCTGCAAAAGCATGTGGAAGAGATCCAACTAGCAACCAATCTATTAATGATGTTAAGTTTCTTTTTTCGCCTTGTGGAAATCATGCTGAACAGATGTTTTGTTCAAGAATTCAGATGTTTTATATGGATTGCATTCAACTTTTTTATTTAATTGTTTAGAAGGAAGAACATGTCAAAGTAAGAAAAGCTACGCTCAAGTCACTGGCAGAAAAGGCATTCAGGCGGAAAGAGTATGACGTGGCATCAAAGATTTATACCCAGGTTAGTTTTTGAACCTTCGCGACAATGCCTTAGAAGGTAGCCTATTCTATTTACAAGGGTACCAACAAATGTTATTAGTTCTCTAAAAGCATTGGAAAAAACATTATCTTTGCAGCAACTAGTTTTTTCCTCTAATCTCCATCAGTAAAACAATAGACTATGTTCTAGTAACTCAATAGTCAAGATGATGTGGGAGTTTAATTTATTTTTAAGTGGTTTTGTGTTTTGACACAGTTATGAGTAGATCTGGTAATGGATAGGCTAAAATCAAATACCATCATAGGGCTCCTTTTCTAATTAAGATGATCAGTAAGATGCACATTTAACTATTTGAAGTAGAACGGCTGCAATTTCGACGTGGAGTCCATGTAGATTGTAGGGGGGAGTGTCATATCGATCTCTCTGGCAAGCATCAGTTAGCAGTTCATAAGTCATATTTCTGCCTTTGGAGTGTCATATTATTCTCTCTGGCAAGACAAGTTTATAGAACATGTTATAGACCAGAACTTGTCATCATTTTAAAAGGCAGTACCATGCCACACAATATCGGTTAGTCCAAAAAGTTTCTAGACAAATTTCTATCTGCCTATGCAATAATGTGGGAAGTCTGCAGTCTACAGATAATTGTTAAAATCTAGCCTCCATTTGTTACCATGTAAGGTTGAGAAATGTTTTTGTATAACATGTCATGCTTGACCGTAGGTGATAGATCATTGTGGACCAAACGCGCTGATGTATTCCAACAGGAGCCTCTGCAAACTTAAAATGGGTGATGGCGAAGGTGCCCTGTCAGATGCTTACCAGTGCAGGAAGATGCGACCTGACTGGGCAAAGGCTTGCTATCGTCAGGCTACAGCTCACATGCTACTCAAGGTGAGATACACTTCTGAGCTCGCCGATCCGTTCATTTACTTAACGGGCTAGCTGAGGTGTGGTTATATCTTAACTATCCGCCTGGATGTGCTATGTTCAGGAGTACAAGCAAGCATGTGACGCTTTCCTGGATGCACAAAAATTGGATCCTGGAAATGAGGAGATTGAGAGAGAGCTTAGGTAACCTGCTGCCTTTTGTTTCTCTCTTTTGAGCATCGGTTTCCCAAAAACGGTAGTATGGTAATCAAATCTTATGATAATCAGAAGGACTCGAAATGGCTGACAACACGAGTTCACACAATCGAACAATGATTTCCTTCTCAGTACTTTCTCATGCCATTTTACGGTTACTGACTGATCCCCTGAACAACGTTGAGTAGTTTACATTCTTGTGGTTCATTGGTTTTTTGCAGTAAGGCGCTGGAGTTGATGAAGATCTCCCCTGATCGATGAAGATGCGGAATGAAGCATGGCCGTCTGAATTGAGTAGCGACCAGCTGCATAACTCGTAATGGTTAAGCTTTAGTTGATCAGTGACCAAACTTGTTGCCTGTTTAGTTAGCACTCTGTCAGATGTCCGATGAACTGCAAGTTCGGGAGTTCTTTTTGTTCGGAGCATGGCCAGTTGACGTGGAAGTCTGGCGCTTTTCTTTGTTGAGCTAGTCTATGACAGGACAAAACATGCGCTCGATAAGACATGAAAGTTTATGTGAACTTATCTCCAAGTCATTGGAAATTCGTGTGAGCTTACAATAGTTGATTAGGTATCGAAGAAAAATTGCTGCCTGATAAGACATGAAAGTTTATGTGAACTTATCTCCAAGTCATTGGAAATTCGTGTGAGCTTACAATAGTTGATTAGGTATCGAAGAAAAATTGCTGCCTGGGCTGTGTTTAGTTTCCCATCACATCACCAAAATTTCCAAAATTCTCTGTCCAAACATCACTATCCACCTATTACATCAAATCTCTCTCCTCACACTAAACGTAGGTAAATAAAAAAAACTAATGGCATAGTTTTGATGTACACGACGAGACGAATCTTTTGAGCCTAATTAGGTTTTGATAGGACAATGTTTACCACAAACAAACGAAAGGTGCTACAGTACGCTACAGTGTCCGATGCGACATTTTTTCCAAACTTTCTCGTACACTTTTTGAAACTAAACACAGCCCTGGTTCGCAAGTAGCATCGTGTCAGGTGTCACTTGTCAGATGAGAGCTAACTGTAAGAAGGCGCCTTTATTTTCAACTCTATATTTTGGTCGAAGCAGGTCAAGTGATGGTAGTGGTAGGAGTCTGGAAAGTTGAAGCGTGCTTCTGAGGCTGGAAGAGTGACAACGGGACAAAACCTGCGCTCGCTAAGGCATGGAAGTTTCTGTGAACTTATCGCCAAGTCATTGGAAATTGCTGTGAACTTGCAATTGCCGCCAACGGGCGCTTGGTGTGAAATTGCCTGGTCAGTGCACCGTGCTTGTTTGTCAGTTGTTGTTTTGCCTTGAGCTCTTTTACGGTACCCAATACCACTCTTTGGTGGTATATGGTATAGATATGGGTAATTTAGTAATTGCGACTACCTGTCGCCGGTCGCCGTACAGAGACAAGAGACGTCAGGAAAATGAGGAACAGAGGGAAATGAATAAGATTGAGAGAGAAATATTTGCATGACATGCATGGCTTCATAAGGAACTGCCTGCCGTCCATGCTGCAATATGCAGCGACAGGATGAAACAAAGCGAACAAAAAAGAAAAAGCCAAAACGGCAGGACCTATGCGATCGCAAGGCAAGGGTAGTTGCACCGCACAGCAGGTGTGTGCGCCCATAAAAAGCCAGGAACAAGAATTTCCAGTCCGTTCCCGTCTAGCTTTTGGCCTGAGCCCCGGGCAGGCATTGTCCGGATTCCAATTCTTCTTCCTGATCAGCGAATGGATTTCTCTGGCAGGCGACGACATTCCTCTCCTTTTTTTGTTTTGTTTTTGCGAACTACTACTACTAGTAATCCCTACCATCAATCCATCGTAATCGCACATAAGAAAAACCAGCTGCCCATTGGCCAGCCACAGATGCTCTTTAGTTAATCGGTCACGGGCAGAATAGATTAGAGCGAATTAATTACGCGTCCATCCATATATATTCGATGGGCCGCATCAACGTCAGCGACGGCAGACAGCCCAACCGACGGCCAGGAATGATTCCCTCTTTTCTCAGCTCAATGTACACGCCGCCCGTTTCTTCTTATCCTCACCTAGCCGCTGACAGAGAAACGCATGCTAAGATTTAGCTTACGACCTACAGCATTCTACCTGTGCCGGACCGATAGAATGGTGGTTAGCAGAAGAGTTCAGCTGAGAGAGGCAACCATTGTGCGTAGAAGTCAGGGTTCACAAAAGTCAAAAGGAGAAAAGGACCCTCTGAATGAAGCCTGAGCCATTTCAATGTTCCCCAGACTATACGGCAAGGCAAGGCAGTTTGTTTCAGTGTTGCATCCACTTTCTGCATGCAAGCAGCCAGGCCACTGTGTGTAAAATACTCTATTAGCGTATCATTTTTTTTTGAATGTATTGCTAGCAGAACTGCTAACCAGCTGGATTTAGCGACTAAACAAAGTTGGTAAGCCGCTGATTGGCGGTTGCAGCCTGCATCCATCGATCTTGGTTACGCTCTTTCCAAATCTCCCAAATAATTAGCAGAGTAAGGCTTCTCAGTTCTCTCCTCGGGGCATCCGGCAACGTGGTAATCAGCGTCCACCACTGAATAGCTTCGCGTGTGGGTGTCCAACCAGTAGGGGACAGGCCAGGCTGCGCCGTCCAGGAAGCCACCAATTCCCAGATTCGCTTGGTATATCTGCAGTCTGCTAAAAGATGGTGGGCGGTTTCAATAGTTTGTCGGCAGAGGACACAGGAGGTGTTGTGTGGCCATCCTCGCGCGGCGAGTCTGTCAGCCGTCCATACTCGGTTTTGGGTGATTAGCCATGCGAAGAACTTGCATTTGGGGGGCGCCCAAGATTTCCAAATGGAAGTAATCGGTGGCGTAGTGATGCATCCGAGGAATTGAGCCCTGTAGGCCGAGGCAGTGGAGTAGTTTCCTGATTTTGTGAGCTTCCATGTGATCGTGTCCTCCTGGTGAGGTTGTAGCTGGACCGTTTGCAACAAGGACCAGAGCTTCACGAAGGCCGACAGTAGTTCATTGGATATATGCCCGCGGGTGTCAAGATCACTGATCCAAGTGTTATTGTTCAAAGCATTGTGGACAGATCGTCTCTTTTTTCGCGAAATGCCGAATAATATTGGCGCGATGTCTTTGGGCCTGCACCCATGCAGCCAGGCAGAGTCCCAGAACGCACATTTTTTCCCATCTCCAATGGTAATTGTGGTGCATGCCGCGAAAAGGAGCTTGTCTTTTTCATCACATGGCGTTTCCATTCCTACCCAGGGCTTGTCCGTAGACACCCATTGGTGCCATAGCCAACGAAGACGCAGTGCCCTGGCGAACTTATCTAAATTTGGTATACCCAAGCCTCCGTATTCCTTCGGTAGACAACTGCGAGTCCAGTTCACTTTGCACTTCCCCCCCATCAGCTGTTGGTCCCCCGCCCAAAGGAAGCGCCTCCGGAGCTTGTCAAGGTCCTCAAGCAACTCGTTGCTTGGCCTAAGCGCCGAGAGGAAATAAACTGGTTGCGAGGATAGAACAGCCTTTGTGAGAGTCGCTCTGCCGGCTTGTGTCAGGTTGCGCCCTGCCCATGCTGAGAGTTTACTGGTCACTTTATCCATAAGCGGTTGGAAGTCCACCTTTTTCAACCTCTTGACTGAAAGTGGAAGGCCTAGGTAGCGCATTGGAAATGAGGCCCTGGCGACAGGAAGATCCCTCAGTAGACCATCCAGATCGATGTCAGCACATCTTATCGGGATGAGCTGTGTCTTTTGGAGGTTGGTACACAGTCCCGTGGCCTTCCCAAAATTTTGGAGGAGTCGAGCCAAGTTTGTGATATCCTTCCGTGTTGGCTTAATGAGGATTGCGGCATCATCCGCATAGAGGGAGGCCCTGATTCTTGCTGCCTTGCCTCCGAGTTTGGAGAGAAGGTTGTTGGCAGTTGCTTTGTCAATGAGGTGTTGCAGCGGGTCAACAGCCAGCACAAAGAGGAGGGGTGAGAGCGGGTCCCCTTGCCTGAGTCCCCTTCCGTGCTAAATTGGCAGGAGCGGTGAACCATTGAGAAGCACTCGTGAGGTTGAAGTAGAAAGCAAGGCCGCTATCCAGTTACACCAGCGTGCCACGGACCAGGCTTGATTCCCTGCACTTCGGGGCAGGGGAGCAGCCAGCCCGATGGAGTCCGCCAAGAAGCACGCTTTGTCGACGAAGTCTTGCGCGTCTAACGTCGAGCTTGCTTCCTGCTCATGCTGCCCAGTACTAGGTGTATGCAGGGGATCTGTGGCACTTGGGCATACCTGTTGTGACTTCAGGGCTTGGAGCTTGAGCTTGAGGGCGACAGCTTGACCGCGGAACAGGGCCTGCAGTTCGTGGGTGGTCATGCGCTGGAGCTCTTCCATGCTGGGGAGTGGTGGGGAGGGGAGAAGCCGGAGCTCCTGCTGCGGAAGCGCGGCGTCGCCGGCGCCCTCGCGTGCCTTGCGCTGCATCCCCCTGAATTCGCTCTCCCAGCGCCGTGGGGAGCGAGAGCGCTCCCGCCGGACGACGTCATGGCCGCTCCGGTCGTAGAGCTTGTTGAGGGAGCCCCGTCCAAGACCCGGGTGTTCGTAGTCGTCGCCGCCATCGTCGTCGTCGTCGTCGTGCCGGCGCGGCCACTGAAACGGCTTGTCCCTGCAGGAGCCGCCATTGCGGCCGCGTCGATTGCCGTTGGAGTCCCGCCCGCGCCGTTCATCACGGCCGCTCCTGAGATGGGCACGGTCGCCGTCGCGGTCGCGCTCCCTGTCACGGCCGCCGCCGTGACGACGAGCATCATCACGCCCGTGCTCCTCCTCGCTGGTCAGCTCCCTTGGTGGGAGGGGAAGCCGAGCAGGGAACGTCGAGCGCGCCGAGGCCGGTGCTCCGTCCGGGACCCCGTACCGCTAGACGAAAGGCCGTCTGACCGACGCAAATCTGGGGTCATTGAGCGCGCCCTCCAGATCATCAGCCGCCGCCGTGTAGTCCTCCAGGACACCCAGGTGGAGGAGGATCGCGTAGCGCACCCCTTGCTGCCAGGGAGCCGGCTTCCTGGTGGAGACCGAGCAGGAGGAGACGTCGCCTGGCCCGTGCGTGAAGGTGAGCTAGACCCTCTTCGGGATTCTGCTGGGATCCGCCGTCCAAGCCCAGAGATAGATGTGGCGCGTGTCGGTGGGTTGGACGAGGTCCGTCTGGATGCTCTCCAGTGCGCAGCGGTGGCCGATGATCCTCTCGACGATCTCCGGCGTCCACGCGTGGTCAGGCACACCATCCAGGTAGAGACGAACCCGGTAGTATACGCGCGTGCCCAGCGCGTGCGTCAAGCTGCGCCACGGCCGGAGGCAGATGTCGATGCCGTGCCCCCGGAACCTCGGCCGCTCACGGGCGCGGGCGCACTTGGCGCTGATAGACCGTTGTTAACCGGAAGTCGGAGCCACACTGTTTGATCGTTACAGAGGCGGTAATGGAAAAACTCGCGACGTCAACGTCTTGCAGCTCCACATGGTCGGTGTCCCATAAAAAGTGGGTACACGCGAGCCAAGAGGTCTTGAGTTCGAATCCCAGCAACAATTAGCGTATCATTATAGTTCTATACTAGTGTATTGCTAGCAGAACTGCTAACCAGCTGGATTTAGCGGCTAAACAAAGTTGGTAAGCCGCCGATTGGCGGTTGCAGCCTGCATCCATCGATCCTGGCGAAGCCACGGCCTTTGTTTTGTCGCTCGCATGAGTAGATACTAGTATATAGTTAGTACTCAAGATGCTCTTGCCTGGGCAGTTGGCCGTTGTTTTCTTAGCCGTAATGCGGCTTCGTCCTTTTCACTGTTCCCCCATTGCTCTTTCGAAGTGTCAGCAGGACAGGTACTATAAATATGAATAATTCATCGGAGCAGGACTGAAATGCAGACATCATTTCCTTGTGCCCTCGGCATCAGGAAGGAATTTACTGCTTCTTGACCCAAAGCAAAGCTGCGCTTCCTGATCGATAAACACGCGCAATCACAACTTGGAAATGACTTGAAGATTCTGAACTTCCCAGTTGCTAGCCAGCACCCACACGGGGCTGTCCCTTTCCTGTGTTGATATTTCCATTGATTGCAGGATACTAGTTTCCTTTTTCTTTTCTTTTCTACCCAGTCGCTTTCAGAGATTCCAAGAGCGCGTATGATATAGCACAAGGTTTATAAAAATGCAGTCACATTTCCAAAAACAAAAAAGAAAGGACAAAGCTTTTCTTCGAAAGTGGCACTAACCTTAACGATGATCCCATAGCTGGCAACTAGTATCCTGTGGGGAACGGAGAGACAATTTTCCTTGCAAGTTACACAGATTGTCTTCCGATGAGTGAAACCAGCTGACATGTGAAAAGTATTCTATCGCCCCAGTTGGACTTGGACCCGGCAGTCCTTGGAAAAGGAAATGAACCAATCCCTTGCTCCCTCCTTGCCCAACTCTTCCACAGTCAGTCAGTCAACCCTGCTCACATTTCATATGCACGTCGTCTGAAAACTTGCTCGCATTCCAGTTTCTGCCCCTTCTCTTCACGGATCCATGCGTTCTAGCCTTTCTGACAGCACTAAAACTGCCTGAAATGCGTGGCTAAAGCTTCAAATTCAGACTTTTTTCGTCTCTGCATATTACATTATTTTACAAGTAGCAGGACTGATTCGATACAATTTCAGAGGAAGGGAGCGGCCTGAATCATGGCTACCTGGTGCCCTGGTCCATAGTCCACCCAACACACGATTCCAGGCATCATTTTCTCGTGCCGGTTCCCGTCCATGCTCGGCAACATATCTCTCGAGCAAGTTGCCGATGGATGGCAGCGACGCGCCTTGTAAATGCCAAGACAAGTAGTGGCCGCTGCTTTTTCTTCCTCCTGATCCGTGAGTAAAAAGGCCGGACTTGTCAATGCACGCTACGCATATCTCCAATTCCATGACGTCGTTTTCGCTTTCAGGCCTGTTGTTCATCGGTGGCAACTGGCAATGCATACACACTGCATTTGGGTCGACAAGAAAATCTTCAGACTTTCTGGACACACCCCGTGTATCGAGTGAACGTGGCAGGGTCCCTTCCCTTCCCTTCCACTGCGGTGAAAGTGAAACCAAGAGACCGAGCATGTTCAAAGCTCAATCCACTGTCCAAGTGGCAGCAGGGTTTGCATGACCGGACTGATCAATCAGGAGACAGGAGTGCAGAGCACACTGACCTGCTGAAATGGAACGGGCGATTCCTTTCGAGAGGGAGGGCAAGATGCCCTGCAAATCACGCTATTAGAAGAGCATTACTGACGTACTAACAAGATTTTGAAAGCAAGCATGCATTCATTGCATTGGCTGCACTGCAACTGAACATTTCTGGAGGTGCAAGTAGCATGGAGAACATGTGCCGCGCGAGCTGAGCTGACCCCGCATTCCTGGGCTCCGCCTCCTCATGTCTGCCTGCCCTACTACTTAATTAGTACGGGTACTAGTTTGGCAGATATCTTCAGGTAATGGATTAGTTAGCCGAGGGTCCTGCCCTACTACCAGTTTGTTTATATACAAAAACAAGCGGACAGAAGAATCAGAGGCATGTGAAGAAAGAAGGGCATCTGAAAGCAGGGCCGCAGATGATAGGGCGATGAGGAATCTGACGGCCCCTCTCTCGTATCCATATATATCATGTATATATAATATATAGAGTAAAGTGTATCCACCATACACGAAGTTACATCATTGTTTCACTTTGGTCCACTATGTTGCAAATGTCTCACCCACCATACACGAAGTTACATCGTTGTTTCACTTTGGTCCACTATGTTGCAAATATCGCACCCACCATACACTAAGTTGTTGGATATGTGCATATATGATCCACGTACACTTACGGTGCTCATTTTGCAGATGTGGCATTCTGTTGACAAAGATATGGAAGGGTCTAATTGCATGTTTGAAGTAAAGGAGGGGCTAAAATGGAAAGTTGGCATATAATTGTGCTCACACCATCTCTGATCAAAGTGTTCCCTCCAAACAAAACCACAAGACCACATTCTAAAAGTTGTCGGTGATGGTGCTTAGGATAGTGGAAATCAAATAGCCTGTGTTAAATAAAGTTTTGTGATTCCTTATATTTATTTGTAATGTGCACTGATAAAACCTATAGAAAGTTTGCATCATAAGTTCTATTATTATCATCATCACAAAAGTCGGCATTCACATGATATAAATTTATAGCGCATATACAAATCAGGACAAAATCACAAGACATTGACAAACCATGTATGTTGTTACAAAAAATTATATATGATGTTGCATCCTCCTAGTTGATAGTAAAGCATCTAACTCGTCCAACTCTAGTTGCACCATAATTCATAGATCTTAATTGCAAGATATATATGTCTTTGATCTAGCCTATGATCACCTTCGAATCGCCTTAGCTGCCCAATGCTTTCGTCTCAACTGGGATGATCAAGAATGAAATCACAAAGCAGAGAGCTTTCCACATAAAAATGTCGCTACAGAGGTGCCATGCTCAGTCCACGTGCCTTGAACTCCTCCAGAACTCCCATCTCAGCACATATCATGACACAAAATACAACTGATGCACAATTTTAGACCTTAGGTCACCGTATTATGTAACTTGATGTATCGTATTGCTACGTTTGCAATTTGTTGGACCAAAGTGAAACAACGATGCAACTTCATGTATGGTGGGTGAGACATTTGCAACATAGTAAACTAAAGTGAAACGACGATGTAACTTCATGCATGGTGGATACACTTTACTCTAATATATATCCTCAGTTCAGGCTCAGCTACGGATGGTGGAACCGGAAAGCGCCTTTGGGAGGAGACAGAATCTTTTTCAAAATTCAAACTTTGTTTGTGCTGCTGCCAGCCTCACCGTGCTGCCGCCCTCTGTTGGGATATGCCACCATCTTTGGTCCATGCTAAACCTGCAAAAGATTAGCGAAACACAGCAGATAAAGCTGTTTTTTTTTCTAGCTGGGGACAGGTGTGATGATGAGACCGAGAGTTCTAACAAAAACCAATAATCGGAAGGTTAGAGAGAAAGTGAAGATTAGGGAGAGAAAAGCTGTATTATCAGTAGACCCGCGTAGCTGGACAATTTTTCCCCCTTTGGTTTTTTGAAAGAAAGAGAGTAGCAGCAGCATTATTGGAGGCAGGAAATAAAGCAAGGGAGAAACGAAAACAATGAGGCAGCTGGGGTCTGCGACGCAAGCGAAACCGACGATGAATAATGATGGTGCAGGTGCGCCACCGAACCATTTGTATATATATCCAGCAGCAACAGCAAACAAAGACGCGGGAATAAGGCCAGTCTCGGTGGGGGTTTCATAGGAGTTTCATAGCATTAAATATGCTGATGTGGTAGAGGAGAGAGTGAAGAGTTTCATGGGATGTGAGAGGAGTTTCATCATCGTGAAACTCATCTGGCACAGTTACCTAGTTTCTGATCTAGGTAACCGTGTGATGAAATACTGCATTGAGACTGACCTAATAGGAAGGAACAGTCGGAGGTAGGGCACCAATTACGACTCCAGTTATTCGAGGCATCAGCATTAGTAAACAAACAAAGCCCTAGCAGCTGTAAACAATTCAAAGCCGATGCTGATCGCTTGGATTAATGAAAAAAAAACGATCCAAAGCCGAGGTCGGACTACCTACCATTCTACCTACACGGACACGAGAAAAACTACCACCACACGTCAGTGAAAGAGAAGGTGAAACTACTGTATAGCCTGAGCCACTACTACTCCTGTGAAACTGTGGTGGTGTTTAGATGTTAGAATTGGGAGGTTGAATTTGGGAGTAAGATGTCGCTTCGTAATCATTGCGCTACTGTAACATTTCGTTTGTATTTGTGAAAAATTATCCAAAAATTGATTAATTAGGTTCAAAATGTTCGTCTCGCGGAGTACAACAAAACTGTGCAATTAGTTTTTGATTTCATCTACATTTAATACTCCATACATGTTATGACATTTTGATGTGATGGAGAATCTTCTTTTTGAGTTAGCACTCAGGGCTACATAGACAGCCATCAACACAAAGACAGGCACGCAACCACCTCTTTCCATCAGCCCCACAGAACCACCACTTGCCAACTTGCCCCAAACACAACATTGAATTCCATGCTTCAAACTCCCCCCATACATCAGAGCACAAACACTACCAAACACACACCAACTAAACTTCAAAGCAGAAATACACATAACAGAAACTAAGATACACGGGCTCGCACCAGAGCCCCCTTTCCCCCACCAAAGACCTTGGTGGTCACTCATCATCCACTCCTGCATCACTGACGAGCTCGCTGAAGCAATCAGCCCCTCCCTCAGCGATCCCAAACATATTCCTGAGCTCCCCAGCTAGCTTCTTCTGCACTGGATCCACTAATTGCTCCCCTAGCTGTTGCTGCCACTGGAATGAAACCCACTTTGGTCTCTGCCTCATTCCTAATTAATCAATTTTTGATGATATAAATTTATAGCGCATATACAAATCAGGACAAAATCACAAGACATTGACAAATCATGTATGTTGTTACAAAAAATTATATATGATGTTGCATCCTCCTAGTTGATAGTAAAGCATCTAACTCGTCCAACTCTAGTTGCACCATAATTCATAGATCTTAATTGCAAGATATATATGTCTTTGATCTAGCCTATGATCACCTTCGAATCGCCTTAGCTGCCCAATGCTTTCGTCTCAACTGGGATGATCAAGAATGAAATCACAAAGCAGAGAGCTTTCCACATAAAAATGTCGCTACAGAGGTGCCATGCTCAGTCCACGTGCCTTGAACTCCTCCAGAACTCCCATCTCAGCACATATCATGACACAAAATACAACTGATGCACAATTTTAGACCTTAGGTCACCGTATTATGTAACTTGATGTATCGTATTGCTACGTTTGCAATTTGTTGGACCAAAGTGAAACAACGATGCAACTTCATGTATGGTGGGTGAGACATTTGCAACATAGTAAACTAAAGTGAAACGACGATGTAACTTCATGCATGGTGGATACACTTTACTCTAATATATATCCTCAGTTCAGGCTCAGCTACGGATGGTGGAACCGGAAAGCGCCTTTGGGAGGAGACAGAATCTTTTTCAAAATTCAAACTTTGTTTGTGCTGCTGCCAGCCTCACCGTGCTGCCGCCCTCTGTTGGGATATGCCACCATCTTTGGTCCATGCTAAACCTGCAAAAGATTAGCGAAACACAGCAGATAAAGCTGTTTTTTTTTCTAGCTGGGGACAGGTGTGATGATGAGACCGAGAGTTCTAACAAAAACCAATAATCGGAAGGTTAGAGAGAAAGCGAAGAATAGAGGGAGAAAAGCTGCATTATTAGTAGACTAGCGTAGCGGGAGAAATTTTTTGTCCCCTTTGTTTTTCTGAAAGAAAAGAAAGTAGCAGCAGCACTATTGGAGGCAGGAAGTAAAGCAAGGGAAAAACGAAAACAATGAGGCAGCTGGGGGCTGCGACGCAAGGGCGGGTAGGCCGTGTGGGCAAACGAAACCGATGATGAATAATGATGGTGCAGGTGCGCCACCGAACCATTTGTATATATGTTAAAAAAGAGAGAACCATTTGTATATATATCCAGCAGCAACAGCAAACAAAGACGCGGGCATAATAGGAAGGAACAGTTGGAGGTAGGGCACCAATTACGACTCCAGTTATTCGAGGCATCAGCATTAGTAAACAAACAAAGCCCTAGCAGCTGTAAACAATTCAAAGCCGATGCTGATCGCTTTGGGTTAATTAAAAAAAACGACCCAAAGCCGAGCTCGGACTACCTACCATTCTAATTCTAGCTACACGAACACGAGGAAACTAGCCCCACACGTCAGTGAAAGAGAAGGTGAATCAACCAACAATGCTGTACAGCCTGAGCCTCTACTTACTACTGTTGCTGTGAAACTGTGTGATACGGAGACAACGGAGTACATGTACTTCTTGGTTCTAGCAGCCGACCAACTTGAGCGCCAAGTAAGCCAAGTCCCGCCTGGCGATTCAAATCGGGGAGCAACACGTCACGTGCCACGGCAGAGCACAGGCACAGCCACGGAAAGCAACGCGGCAGCCGAGGCCGCCGTCTCCTTTCCATTCCACGAGCGGGCGCAGGCGCAGGCGCGCAGCACAATTGGGCAGGGAGTGCGTCGAGTGGTGTAGGGAGACTACGAGTGCGTCGCGTCGGCGTCTCCGGTGGTGCACAGTGGCGTGGCGGTGTGCAGCGCGCCGGGTGCGCCGGGCGGTTTCCTTTCCTCACCCCTCGCCGGCCCGCGGATGGTCGCCGGGGAACCCAACACGGTAGTGGTGGCGTACTTAGAGCAACTCCAGTGGACCGATTAAAAATGAGACTCTATATTTTATTTTAAGGGTCGGTTTTAAAAATTTAGAGCTTCAAATAAAAGATGTGCTCCAACCTAACTGACTACACATGGCCTCTGTCCATCTAACAGTGGGCCCTATCTCTCTCCTCCTCTCTCCCGACGCTCCAGGACACGGCGGTCTTCTTGGGCCGGCGGAGCGGCGGAGCCCGCACGCGTGGGAGTCGCCGACGGCCAGCCCAAGGGTAGAGGTCGTGCACCGCGGCGGAGGCGTTGGCGGCGGAGGCAGAGGAGTTGGATCCCGAGCAGAGCACGGCGTTGGAGGCCAACGAGCAGGCCCACGATGGCCTCCATGACGGCGCGTTGCCTCTTCACGGCGTCGGCGTCCGCGCCGCCGCTGCCGCTGCACCTGGCGGCGCCGCCGCCGTGCAGCACATGCCTCGCCATGAGCCCGCCACCGACTTGCCCCACCACTTCCCCGGTGGCGAGTCGGGCTCCACAGCGAACGCCGCCGCCGGCCTGAGCTGCGCGCACTGGTGCTGGTGGTCCAGCCTGGAGAGCCCCGAGGTGAGCTGCTGCTGGTGATGGCGGCGATGAGGCGGGGGACGAGGCTGACGCGGGGGAGGAGGCGAGGGCAGCGGAGGCGGCGCGGGGGATGAGCCTGGGGGAATATGCCGAGGGGAGGAGGGGAGAGAGGGAGAGGAGAGAGGGGGATAGGGGGAGGATAGAGGGACACCAGATTTATGGGCTTTGCTCCAAAATTTGATGGCCTACTAATTTTGGTCGCCCATATAGTCACTGCATTGGAGATTAATTTTGGATCCTGACCGACTAAAAGGCTAGATAGGAGTTGTTGTCACCGGACTGGAGATTCTCTTAGCGACTACATATTTATTTATTTATTTAATTTCGATCTCAACCGATCCAAGGGAGAAGGTATATTAATAAGGTACCCCGTATATAGTATGGCTGGCTCTGTTGCTCCTGCATTCAAATCCATAAACTAATGGCCCCTCCACCTCCTTGCCAATGACGCATCTGCTGGCGGCTGCTTCGGTTTCGAATCCAATTTGAAACGGATCGGTACAGTACAATTTGATACTTGTAGATCTTTAATTGATTTGAAAAATGGAGTATTTGGAGGGGGTGGGTGGGTCCGGCGGGAGACGAGACCCGGGTGTGGCTGACCTAGGCGACCCGGTGAGGATAAGAACGGCGACTTCTCCGTTGTTGTTGCCGCCGCCGCTCGCCGCTTTTCTGGTGCCCTTTTTCTCCCAAGTCCCAACAGTAGCAGACAGCGACCCCTCCAATCCTCCGAATCCCCAACCCAACCCCTCGAGCCAGCCGCGTGGGCGGGCATATAAGCCCAGTACCCAGCCCATTCCCCCTTTGCTTGCTCCACCTGCCCACATTTTCTCCTCCCTCCCCTGCCGTCGCCTCGCCGCCTCCGCACACGCAGCCCAGCGCAACGCGCCGCAGCAGACAGGGAGCCAGAAACCGCCGCGCCACCTGCTCCTCCGCCTTCTCCCTTTGCGTGCGAAAGGAAGGAGAAGAAGGAGAAGGAGAAACTTCTTGGGAAGAGGAGAGATGGCGATCGACCACGAGTCGCCGTTCAAGGAGCTCCGCCTCAAGAACCGCAGGATCATGGTGAGTCCGCCCGCCCTCTTCTTCTCTCCTGTATTCTGTAGCCACGGGGCATTGCCAATGCTTGGGATTCATCGCCTTCTTGCCTTCTCTGCACGGGGTGTCTTCTTCTTGGCAGTCAAGGCGGGGGACGGTTTCTTGATTCGTCTTCTTTCTGTTACTGTTGGACGGGAGGGTTCGGGGTTGGGATTGAATGCGGGCTTTGGGCAATGGAGATGCGAAGGATTGGATTCGTCTCCGGCGTCTCGCCCCCTTTTTCTTGGTTTTGGCTTTGGGTTCTCCGCATTGGTTCCCTGATAGCTGCGTTTCGTTCTGATTTTTATTGTTTCTGCAATCAAATCCATTCATTGTGTGCCTCAAGGCAAGCATCCGAATTTCTTGGCGATGGTTTCAAGGAGAGAAATTTTGTTCATTTTATTGTAGAAGACTTTATTAATCCGATTTGAGCGTCAATCCTTGAGCTTTTCTTCGCAGGCAACCAAATTGGAGTATACTAGTACAATAATTTACTTTCAAATGCTTCGCCATTGAGCAAAGTGGCAAGTCAACTGACCAATCCGCCCGTCCGTGTTGTGTTTGTTCCTGCAGGGAGGCGGCGGCCCCGAGCCGGAGGAGGACGCCGCCACCGCGGCGTACGCCGAGCAGTGGCCGCGCTGGCTGCAGCCGCTGCTCTCGGCGCGCTTCTTCGCGCATTGCAAGACGCACAGCGACTCCCACCGCAGCGGCGAGTGCAACATGTTCTGCCTCGACTGCTCCGCCGCCGCGGGCCCCGGCGCCGGCGCGCTCTGCTCGCTCTGCATCGCGCACGGCCACCGCGACCACCACACCATCCAGATCCGCCGCTCCTCCTACCACGACGTCATCCGGGTCTCCGACATCCAGCGCTTCATGGACATCGCCGGCGTGCAGACCTACGTCATCAACAGCGCCCGCGTCGTCTTCCTCAACGAGCGGCCCCAGCAGCAGAAGCCCGGCTGCGGCGGCAAGGCCGCCTCCGCCTCCGCCAACCTCTGCGAGGTCTGCGCCCGCAGCCTCCTCGACAACTTCCGCTTCTGCTCCCTCGGCTGCAAGGTCGTCGGCTGCTCCCCCGACGCCGCCAAGGCCAGGAACTGGCTCCTCCGCGCCGCCGCCGCCTCCCCCGACGGCAACAACACCTCCTCCTCCTCCGCCCTGCGGAATGCCGACAGGAAGCAGGGCTTCACGCCGCCCACGCCGCCGACAAAGCGGCGCAAGGGCATCCCGCACCGCGCGCCGTTCGGCAGCCTCATCGTCGAGTACTAGGCCCCGGCGGCGGCGGCATTGGCATTGACACGCGCGCGGTAAAGTAAAGAAAGCACCCTACCCTTCAGCCAACGGAATCTCACAGTGAATCCGTGCACGAATCAGTCCGCCATTACGGCAATGGGATGGCCACCACTTCGGTGGCCGCCTTCCTTTGCCATGGCCACTTTGGGTTGGGTTGGTGGTGCTTCTCGAGGTGGATGCCATTTGCTCTCGCTGGCTGGCTTTGCTTTCCACAAAGGGAGGGGGAAAGAAAGAAAGGTGGAGAAGAAGAAAGAGGGGTGATTGGTTCTGCAATGCCAATCAAACTACTACTAGCTTTTTTTCCATTAAGAGTTGAGTTGATTACTGTTGTTAGGACAGAAAAATATATATTTCTGATAGAAATATATGTACATGTTTAGTCATGTTTCTGTTTCATATCGTCATAGTGGGGAAGTATAGCTAGCTCTTGTGAGGCTCTTACTAGATTAATTAGATGTCTGAAGAATGTCAGTCAGGAGATAATCAGTCAGTGCTAATAAGCAATGGAGGTGGCTCTGCTTCCTTGCATTCTCTCTCAGAGGTTTTTTGTGATGACCTGTGGTGCTTGATTGGTGTCATTCACAACTTATAAATAGTGCTTTCTTCATCTGTAAGATATACATTGCATGCCTAGATGAGGATGAGAATGAGATGATAGATTCTCGAACATGTTCATATGTTTGTCCATGAATAATGTGGTACTTGTTCGTCGGCTTTTGATCGACTGAAGGTTCTCTGCATTTGCAACATCAGGTGCCAGGCCAGACACCATACTCGCCACTTGATGATAGTATTATCAGGAAGCAATGAAATGCCGTCACGTTACTGCCCAGCAAAGTTGCGTTAATAGAAAGCCACTAGGAATGCGATTGCCTCGCTATGTATGATTGAGCTCCCGGATTACATAAACAATTAGCATCGTTCTTGTTCATCTAATCCGAAGTCCCCAGTGACATAATGCTGATACCTGAATAGTCAGTGACGGCATCGATGAAGCCATTGAAACAAGCCTGAATTTTTCCTTTTAGTTTAGGCCAAAGTCCAAAGAGGGACACGAGTAGGCCAAAGTCCAAAGAGGGACACGAGCACACGGACAATTTTCGACCGTACTTTTTGCTTTTTGACCCTTAGAGTAAAAAAAATCATGTTTGGACCCTTCTTGAATAGAAACCTTTAACCCGAGTTTGAACCCCAAAGCTTGGCGTCATGATAGCGCCATGAATCATGGCGCCGAGTTTACACGTCGGCTCCTCTTCCCTGCGCCGAGACGTGTAAACTCGGCGCCATGATTCATAGCGCCGAGCTTTATGGTCCAAACTCGGGTTTCTATTCAAAAAGGGTCCAAACGTGATATTTTTTCACTCTAAGGGCCAAAAAGCAAAAAATACGGCAATTTTCGACCTACCCTACTACAATAAGCAGAGGGAACGAAACGGGCGGCTCGGCGAGTAACGCCATGAAAACGACCTGGAACAGAAGCATCTAATGCAGAGGAGAGAATTGGGAGGGCAGGGCAGCATCAGCTTTGGGAGGAGGAGCGGCGGCGGCAGCAGCAGCAGCAGAAACATATGCTCACACATTCTTTCTGGCTTCCACGCAACTTTGCGAGGCGAACGAATCGGCTTTTGGGGGCTACCCTTTCCTCGAGGGGATGCCACAGACCACACTACCACAGTGGTGGTGGTGACATGAAAAGGGGGCAAATAAAGTGGGGGTGTGACATTTCCCAAAGGGACATGGCCCTGTTCAGTTTCCAATCCCATCATCAAATTTCAAAAATTCTCTCTCTAAACTTCACTTTTCACCTATCACATCAAATCTCTCCTAATACATTGAGTATTAAACGTGGCTAAATAAAAAACTAGTTGCATGGTTTTGATGTACACGACGAGACAAATCTTTTAAGCCTAGTTAGGTCATGATAGGATAATGTTTACCACAAACAAACGAAAAGTGCTATAGTGCGCTACAGTGTCCGATGTGACTTTTTCATTTCAATTTTCACCCTTTTTTCAGGAACTAAACACCCCATGGGGGGAGGGGGAGAGAATGGTAGGGAGGTTTTATTTGTAGATAGATAGAAATTCAAAGTGGTGGGCGATGTCGACATGGATGTGGACTGAAATTCTTGGTGGTTTGGCTGCGCGAGATGCCATACTATCTTGGCACGGTTGGAGTGGGGCGTGTCTTGCTTCTCTTGGTTCGTGCTGCCAGGAGTGCCGTCTCCATTTGGTGATGGCATCTTTCTTGAGGGCCTGTTCGGTTACTCTGGATTTTACCGAAAAAATTCTGGCTACTGAAAAAATAGTGTAAATTACGTAGGTATTCCGGCTAGGAATCAATTCGGGGCACCATTCCGTGGAAACCGAACGGGGCCTGAGGGGGAGGGGATTCGTTGGGCGATTAGTTTTGGTCTTTTGTGGCCTGCTACCTTGGTCACGGATGGATCATATATAGTAGGTGATGACGGATGGCCATCTTTTGTGGACGAGTTCATTTTTGATTCTGGATGATAACGGTGATGCTTAGGCGTTAAGTTACCTTACACAAACAAGAGAATGAACAGTATCATGTATAAATGTATTTTTATATGAATGCTTAGGCGGGAATTAGAGTCATTATACATCTGTACTAATCTCATGGTCAAATATGGACATACATAATACATTTACGTTTGGGTAGGGCCTAGTATGACCTAATCGCTAGTAGTTCATTCCTTTTTTTTAAGAAAAAGAAAAGAGATCGCCCTTCGTATATCGTTGTCGCGTGTACAACTAGTGGACTAACTACGTGGCAAATCCTGTCAGTATTCGAGCAGGCACAAGTGCACAACACAAATCACCAGGGAGAGGGCACGCAAACGCAACCCGGAGTGCCCGTAGCAGCAGCAGGTTTTCCCCGTGTGGAAGCCGCGGCGGGTTCCATGGGCCCCACGCGGGGGGCCGGGCCCGCAGCATCCCCGTCCGTCGCGAGTCAATGCGCTAGTCGCTCCCCGTGGTCCACACGTGTGCGTTGGGCGTCGACGTGTCGCCCACCCATTGGCCGCGCCGCGTGCGGAGATGCTCTGGCGGCCCGTGTGTGCGTGTGGGCCGCCGCCCCATTGGGCAAAGGCCATGTTTCTTTTTTTTTAGTTGGGAAAATTTTGTCCTGTCCCTTTATCAATAATTAAGAGTATTAAATAAAGTTAGTTTACAAAATTAATTTTATAATATTGAACTATTTCTGAGACCTATCTAATAAGGTTTTTGACTGCACGATTAGAGAATGGTTACTGTAGCATCATTGTAGAAAATATAAATTAATTAGGCTCATTAGATTCGTCGGATAAAATTGCACTCATTCCTAAATTAATTTTACAAATAGACTTCGTTTAGTACTCCATGCATGTAAAATTTCCTTTGAAAAAAAAATTCCGGGATTAAAAAACACGGCCAAAGAAAGATCGCTGCAGCCGTCGCCGTCGCCGCCTTTCCTTGACCCACCTCCCCATCGCACCCACCATTTCCTCGTGCGGGAGCCGGGCAGGGCGGCTTGGTCCCGTCGGATCACCCTCCGACGGCGGAGATGATGCCTCCTCCGGCCGGCGTAGCCCTCACGCGCGGGTATGCTGGGGCCTGGGTCCCGCGGATGACGTCACTCGGTGCGTGGGGATGATGCAGGGTTCCGCTGTGGGTCAGTGGGTGTGGTGTTCCGGCTCGAACCGAGGCGTGGTCTCGCGTACCGCGTACGTGGCGGTGCGCGTTGGCGTATTGCGGGGGGCTGACAGGGTGGGGATCGGGGGGATCGGATGGAACTTTCTAGAAACAGGAAGAGGCAGCAGCCGATGGGAAGCCAAGCTAGCTACTACGGCATGGGCCATGGAGGGACTAGGGAGGGATCACAGCGGACAGCACCATGCCGCGATCAACGCAGACACAGGCGCACAGCTAGTTCATTCGCATTGTTTTATCGTACCAAAGCCGCATCCCGCATGCCACCCCTCCCTCCGAATCATACGCGCAGGCCGCAGGATGTCTGCTCTGATTAAACTTGTTCAAGCTAGGAAGTTTCTAAAAAGATAATCGTCATCTTAATAATGCGTGTTCTTATCTAGTCATTGCTGGTCGATCGTCTTAGGCGGTCGTATCGACCGGTGTGAGTCGAGTGATCCATCAATGTGCGCTCGTTTTCGAACTGCTCCTTCCGGCACATATTTAACGTTCCGACGAACCATCCTTTGTAAATTTTTTTTTATCGAATACGCAAGAGAATTGCGCATCTTTGTATTAAGTGAGAAACAAGATTACAACGACGCTCCAGGCGCCTAGACCATTCCAAACCTTTTGAATGAGGTGGAAGGCCTTTTACATGATGATCATACTTGGCGATTACTGATGAACTAAACTACCCAAGTCCTTATCCCCGGCCAGGATCCATTGCTCACCTTGAAGCTTGATGGTGGCTATGATCTCCTGAATTGTGGCTTGTTCCCCTCGATATAGCTGTTGGCACTTCTTACGATCCAATATCAGAATGGGAATCCCGATACTGGATGCAAGGAGTGTTCAGTGGTTTTCCATATGGCTTAGCAAAATATAGAAATGGCCGGAGGTAGGAGATGAGCCTGGCCGGTGGGCCGAAAGCTTGCGTGCGCTGGGCTGGGAGTCGTGGCGCTGGGCCGACTAGCCTGAGCGGCCCAAGAGGCTGGGGAGGAGAGCGCGGCGCAAGCTAGGCCGGAATACAGATGCGGGGCCACAGTAAAAGGAAGAGGGAGGGGTTGGGCTGAGCAGGTGGAAAAGTTGGGGAAGCGAAATTGGACTGAAGATAAGTTCAGGGAGCAAAACCGAACCCTAACTAAAGGAACTTTTCTGGGGCTCAAAACAATGCAGTTAGTGTGAGCAGAATCGAAGAACCAATTAAGGCAGAGACTTAAGCAAGAACTAAGAGCACTAGGAACTAGAGTCAACTATAGTCTAAACACAATATAGAAGCAACTAGACTAAAGTAGAAGCAACTATATAAGGCACAAGTAGAATAAAGTAGATACTATATTGATAACTTGAATGTCATACAAAAGGAAAAGGTAAAAGATACAAGAGCTAATACCAGAGCTTCTGAAGACGACTCCGGAACCTCCGAGGCACAGCTCGACTCGACTCTAACTCCCAACTAAACTAACCTACTCTACTAGAAATGAAGTGGAAGCTCCTTGGCTTGAGTGTGTGTGTCCTTCCAGGGGTGTGCCACTGCTTAAATAGCTTGGACAAGGCGGTTTGGAGGTTGAGTAACCGCCACGGACCGAGGGGGGAGCCCCGGCCAGTTCGGCCGAATGGATCAGTTCGGGCGAACCGCCTTGGTTCGGCCGAACACACGATCCACCGCCTCTTGGATTGCACGCTCAGGATTTGCTCAGGGGAGGCGGTTGGCAGTTCGGCCGAACCGCCTCTGTTCGGCCGAACGGGCCTGGAGGCCCAGGCCTGCTCCCCTGCACCGCCTGTGGTGCTTGGACCTCCTGGGCTGCCCTTTGGTTGCTTGGACACGTGTTGATCTGGCCTAGGATGAGTTGGCGTGCTCCGGGATGACTTGGCACGGCCCGGGAAGAGTTGGCGGTCGTCCACTTGTCATTTGATGTGTCCGTTCGGTTGGCGGTGACGTGGACTGCTCCCGGTGGCCTGTACGGCTAAGGGGGGGGGTAACCGTCCGAACTGACATGCTTTTCTTTTTCTCATATTTTTGCCATGTCTTTTGACATGCTTTTCTTTTTCTCATATTTTTGCCATGTCTTTTGACATGCTTTTCTTTTTCTCATATTTTTGCCATGTCTTTTGACATGCTTTTCTTTTTCTCATATTTTTGCCATACTTGGCATGCTTTTCTTTTTTTTCTTTTGCATAGCCCATGCCTCTACTTCACAGATTTTGAGAGAGGGAATCAAGGAACATGAAACTTTATTTTATGGAATGGATGATGGCATGATTTTTTCTAACTCCCAAAGACACTCAGGGCCTCGAGCTCCCCTAGAGCCCCGGA